>JAKUCV010001653.1:0-65079 GCA_028386065.3 Turnera subulata | reverse complement strand
AGTGAACTGTGCTCAAGTTTCTGCCCGGTTTCCAGTTTTGGCCGAAATTGATCGTTCTCGGTAGCGAAGAGGGACGATTTTACACCTGAAAACATAATTGTTAGTTCAAGCAATTTATTCAACAATAAAACAAAGAAAGATAAGTAAATGCATGATTTTTATTCAAAATAATAATAATAAAGAAGTTTTCATGCCTTTATTACTATGTGAAATATGTGCACATCAACCCATCAAGATTTTCATCCCTCCTTTCAAAATACCAAGGTAATGTTTACTTTTGGTGATAGCTCAAAGGTAAAATTCTCGGTATTGGTAAGATTGGTGTTGATCCTATTATTGAACATGTGCTTATTGTTCATATTCTTAAGTTCGATATGTTAAGTATTAGTTAGAGGATTTAGAGTTGCATTTGAATCATCACTATGTCATATGAGTAAGATTGATGTTGAGAAAGTCGTATTTATTAGAAAAAGAATTGGAAACCTATGCTCTGTATGTTTAAATGATACTACTAATCCAGAGATTAAGTGTTTTAGTGCAAGTATAGAGACTCCAACCCTGTGGCATTGGAGGCTCGAACATGCAAATCTTGAGCTAATATCAAATCTGTCAAAGAAGGATTTGGTTGATGGACTGTCAAAGCCAAAATTCGAAGTAGAAACCAAATGTCGACCATGTCAGCTTGTGATGATACAGAAGCTGAGTTTACTCCCAAAGAATCAGCCACAGGTCATTGAGGTTGATGAGACAAAAGATGTGTAACCCCCTGATTTATTTGAGACTCAACATTTGGCTTCTCCTGAACCAAATGTTCAGAATAATGATGTGCAGCCAAATGTTTTGGAATCTGGTTCAAGCTCAGAGTTGAGAAACTATGAGGTTCATGCAACCAGAGGACATTCAACTGAGGCCATATTAGGTGATCCTAGAAGAGGTGTAACCACCAGATCCAAATTACAAAACATCAACACACATCTTGCCTTTTTGTCTCAAGTTGAGCCCAAAAATGCAAATGATGCCATACTTGATGAAAATTGGGTGATGGCAATGCAAGATGAGCTTAATCAGTTCGAGAGAAATAATGTGTGGGAGCTTGTTGCAAGGCCAGAAGACCATCCTGTCACTGGAACCAAATGGGTCTTTAGGAACAAGCTTGATGAGTCAGGAACTGTGGTAAGGAACAAAGCTCGATTGGTTGCACAAGGGTACAATCAAAAGGAAGGTATTGATTATGATGAGACCTTTGCACTAGTAGCTAGACTTGAATCTATTCGCACGCTGGTTGCATTTGCATCTTTTAAATCTTTCAAACTCTAACAAATGGATGTCAAGAGTGCTTTTCTAAATGGATACATTATGGAAGAAGTATATGTAGAACAACCTACAGAATTGAAAACCATGAGCATCCACAACATGTTTTTAAATTGAAAAAGGCATTGTATGGCGTTAAACAGGCACCTAGGGCTTGGTATGATAGATTAAGCTCATATCTTATCTCACAATGCTTTACAAGAGGAAAAGTCAACTCAACTCTATTTGTGAAATCTAACAAAGATGATATCATTATTGTGCAAATATATATTGATGATATTTTATTTGGTGCTACTAATGAATCTCTTTGTCAAGAGTTTGAAAAGCTTATGCATAGTGAGTTTGAAATGAGCATGATGGGAGAATTAAACTTCTTCCTGGGTTTTCAAGTCAAGCAACTCGATGGTGACATTTTTCTTAATCAAGCAAAGTACACACGTGAACTGCTGGAAAGATTTGGCTTGTCTGAAGCCAAAACTAGTCCAACACCAATGAGCACTGGCACCGAAACTTGACAAGGAATATAATGGTAAGGATGTTGATGTGAAATTATACAGAGGCATGATAGCTCAAGTGCCATCAACCTAACTAAGAATCCGGTGCAACACTCTCGAACCAAACACATTGAAGTTAGACATCATTTTATTCGAGACCATGTGTTGAAGAAGGATGTGGCTATTGAGTTTGTGAGAACTGAAAATCAACTGGCAGACATCTTTACCAAACAATTGAAGGAAGATCAGTTCACCAAAATCAGACTCGAGCTTGGTATTTGCAATATATCATAAGTATTCTGATTTGGCTCCACATTTGGAATCTATGTGTTCATGCATATCATAAAATATTGCATACATATGAACTTAGAATATATTCAATCGTCACACATTCCACACTTGCACTAAGCATCCGAGCATATGACAATAAGTCATGGTTCCATTCAAATCACCAAGAGCATCAAAGAGCAAGAGTTGTAGTATTTGGTTCAGAGTTGAGCCAAAACCTATTCAATAGTCCATCGCCTGCGATTAGTGGAAGAGCATCGGCTAAAAAGGCTAAAAAGGAGACTATAGAAAATCAAAGCTTGCTGCCAGAAGAGAAAGATGAGAATGTACTGCCAGAAGGAGATTTGGCTCAACTAGAGACCAAATCTGATGCCGAAAAAGTTGTTCCAGAAACTGAAGTTGAGAAAGAAACCGAGAGCTCAAAAACCAAATCTGATGTACCCATATTAAAACTGCCAAAGCACTTGTCTCAAACTCTTACCTCTCAAACATCAAGAGCTCGACTTGTCAGGCCAAGCACACATGCACAAACCGTGTTTGGGAGAGAAGGAAAGAAGCTTGGAAAGAAGATTGTTGAAGTTGAATTTGATGATGATCAAAGTGAGAATTCACCTGTTGATGATGGTGACAAGAGCTCCAAAAAGAGAAAGAGGAGTGATGAAGACAAAGAGAAGTCAGATGATGATTTGGCTGATGAAGAGCCAAATAACAGTGACAAGAAACCAAATAAGAGTGACAAGGAACAGAATTCTGAGGATGAGCCAGAGAATGAGAATGAATCAGATAAAGAAGGGTTTGATGATGATTCTGAAAATGAAGATGACCATGATGATGATAGTAAAGATGATGATGAGAAAGACAAAGAAGAGGACGATGAAAAAGAGCTTGAAGTTGAGGAGAAATCTGAAAAGGAGAAAGAAATTACTCCAAAAGAAAGCTCAAGGCTCTGACCAAGTCCGAATCAAGCAAAAGGGCCAAGAAGAAGTACTTCACCCATACCCTCTACCTGCACTATGGTTCTAAGTGACTTTGAAGGAATCGATGTAGCAAAATTGTTGAAAGATGCTAAGCTCACCACCTTAGTCACCTTGAAGGAACAAGAGTATGAAGCTTTAATGAACGATTTCTATGATAACAAGACTGTGGAGTATGGGAAAGATGGTCTGCTCACTTGCACCAAAACGAAGATCAAAGGGAAGAAGATCACAGTGACAGTTGAGATGATATGTGATTTGTTGAAGATGAAGCCAGACAAGATAGGGTTCTATGATTCTGCTTCTGGAACTCCAATCAACATGCCAAGGAAGAATTGTCGCACTATGATTAAGAAACTTGATCAATAGATCATCGCTTGCCTTATCGAGAGATCTTCTATCAGCTTCAGTACTCTTATTCTCTATCTCATGGGTGTCTACAGGGAACATTCTCATGGTGCACTCATTACCTTGCTGGCTAAACAGTTGAAGATTAAGTCTACTACTACGAATAAGCCGATTAAACTCAAAGAAATCAATGTTGACACTCTGGCGAAGATGTCTATCAAGCCAAATTCCGAAGGGGAATATTCTGTAATTGCTTTTGAATATTTGGTTTCTTATACTTTCGGATAATTGTCTTTTGATTTATGAATATCTATTATCTACCATGGCTTTTATTTGTGTTCTCTTGTGTTGATGACAAAACAGGGAGATATATATATGTTGTTATGTTATTGATACTTGATGGAATCTTCTACTGTTGCGGTATACCTTTTGTGTTAATTTTCTGATGCAGGGAACAACATTTGGCTCAGTGGAACAGCCAAATGTCGATGAGCTTATAATGTTGATAAAATTGGCTGATGTGAAAGCCAAATAATTATTGCAAGAAATACTCATGAGCTTATAATGATGTTATTGATGATAGATTTGGCTGATGTGTAAGCCAAATGATATGTTGAGAATTTTTTTGCAGGTTATATGTATGTGAAAATTTTGGGAATGAAATCATATGTATACTGTACTTATATGCAGTGGGAGCTATTGACAAAAAGCCTTTAGCAAAGCTTTAAGTATACTATGCATAAATGCAGGGGGAGCATTTGGCTGGATGAATGAGCCAGATGAATGCGTTGATTATGCCTATAAAACAGGGGGAGCTTACTTATTTGGTTATCTTATTTCTAACTACTGTTTTTGGCGGCATGGTTTTATCTATGGATTTTTTGTTAATGACAAAAGGGGGAGAAGTATATGATGTGTTGTATGTTTGTAAATGGGAGTGAAAATGGGGGAGAAAGTATGTGTGTTGAGTAAATGGAATAATGTTGCTGCTATCAAAGTGTGCACAATTTATTATGCAGAAAAGCAATGAAACAGGGGGAGTTTATGTACAAGTGCTAAATGTGATTTAACCTCTGTTTTGTAGGAAACAACACAGCATATTTGTCATCATCAAAAAGGGGGAGATTGTTAGCCTAAACATATGATTAGTGGCTTAATTAGTAATTAATTAAGACTAATCTATTTAGCACACAAATATATGTTTCTAATGATTCTGATGATCATTATATTATTTTGATGATTACAAACATATTGGTTAAGTGTTTTGTGTTGTTTGAGTATCGGGCAGAATCATTTGGTTCCAGGAAGAAACCAAATGTTCAGTATACAAATATATGTTTCTGATGATCATTATATTGTTTTGATGATTAACAAACATATTGGTTAAGTGTTTTATGTTGTTTGAGTATTGGCATAAATATTTGGTTCCACGAAGAAACCAAAACAGAGAAGATTTGGCTCCACAGGCTGCAAAACAAGCTGTCACTATCAATCTATATTTTGTGTGGTCCCAGATCGGTAGTTGGCAATTAAAATGCCAACCAACATCCAAACTTGCAGCACAAGTGTTAGAAAAAGATCTGGAAAGTGGTCCTCACACCTTCTAAGCATCTTGGAAGCATTGGTGGTCCACACAAGCAACCTGTCACTTTCAGCCAATAAAGAATGTGGTCCCGAAAAGTAGTTGACATTTAAGCAACTCAACTAACGGTTTTGCTTGCTCACCATGGGTCAGTAAAAGATAAAAAAAGTGGCCCTCACATCCTCTTTCATGCATCAAAGAGCTGGTAATCCTTACTTTCCATTTTTGGAAATATTTTTTAAGAAAGACAATTTCTGCCCACGTAATATCAAGATTTGGCTCATCTGCGTGAACAGTTTTAAACCAAGTCAACTAACGGTTAAACTTGCACTCCAAGGGTCAGATAAAGTTCAGAAAAGTGGTCCTCACATCCTCTCTCTACCCTGGAAGATATGGTGGTCCACACTTTCCATTTTTGGGAAGTTTTTTGAAGAAAAAGAAATGCAACTCGAGTATTCTGCAGATTTGGCTTGCCTACGTGGACTGTTTTATTAGAGAAGCAAGAAGTCAACTCCTATGCCACCTTGACATCATATGGCCATTTTGTGAAGTTTTGAGAGAGCTTCCCCATCCTGAGAATCTATATAAGAGGTCTGAAACCTCATTAGAAGATGTACTTCAACCTATGGAAGTATTCTGTGATATTTAGCTTCTGCTGGAGCCAAATCCTCTGAGAGATTCAAAAATTCAGATTGAGCTTACCTTGAGTGAATCTCCTGTTCTAAACTCGTTGTAAACACTTCTTGAGTGAGTCACTCTTGAAGTTATCTTGTTGAGGGCATTATAAGTGAGATTAAGTTACAATCTTACTTGATACTCAAAGCTAGGATTAGTTTTGAGGATAGGTTAGAGCTAAACTTTTGAAAAGCTTGAGTGGTAGGTTAGAGCTGAGCCTTTGAAAAGCTTAGGTTAGAACTGCTCCTGTAAAAGCTTGTAAAGGTTAAGGTTGAACCCGTAAAAGCCTAGTATAGTGGATAGTTTAGAAATCCTAAAGGGGGGACCTTTAGGTAGTGGATGTACTCCTGCGTGGGGAACCACTATAAATTGCTTGTGTCCATTGCTTTTCTATCTTCATTCCCGCATTTCCACTTAAGTTTAACATTTGGCTTCTGCGTCGAGCCAAATCTCTGAAAACCCGAAAAAGAGGAAAAGCTAATTNGTTTCTGCTTCGAACTTTAGCTTTGGCAGACCATCGACCAAATCTTTCTTTGACAGAAATGAGATAATTTCAAGATTTGCATGCCCCAGTCTCTTATGCCATGAAGTTGGAGTATTTGTTCTTGCACTAATGCACTTGATCTAAACGTATAGAGTATAGATTACCAATCCTCTTTCCAACAAACAAGGCATTCTCATCATCAACTCTATTCACAAGACAACTTGATGATTCAAAAGTAACTCTGAATCTTTTGTCACAAAGCTGACTAATACTGAGCAAATTGTACTTAAAATTATCAACAAGAAGCACATGCTCAATAGTTTGATTAGCACCAATGTTACCAATACCGAGGATTTTTCCTTTTGAGCTATCACCAAATGTAATATTACCTCGGTATTTTGAGAGAAGGGATGTAAATTTTGATGGGTCACCTATCATGTGTCATGAACAACCGCTGTTCAGAACCCATTCATCCCTTGCATCCTGTTAAATGATCAAGTTTTAAGTACCTAAACTAACTTGGGTCCTTCAGGGTTAGATTTGGCTCCTTTCGGAACCAAAATATATTTGACATGGTTGCTCCTTTTCCTATGAAAGCATGACCTGATTGTATGACCAACATTTCCATAATAATAGCATGTGATATCAGACCTATGTGAGTGCTCATGATACCTTTCCCTATGATGTTCATGATTTCTAGGTCTGTATGGTGTTCTTGATTCAGCTTTGACAAACTTAACAGGCAGATTTGGCTTGTTAAAAACCATATATATCGCACCTATTCCACTTTTTTCTAGTGAATGCCTTTGTTGTCCTAACAACATATTCAGGCTATCTTCCTTTAGTAAACTTATCTAAGGAACATTTAAGATCCTCTACTTCAGCCTTAAGAGCATCATTCTTTTGAATCATCTTTTCACATTTGCTCAAATTGCTTGCTAACTTTTTCGCAAGATCATTATATGCATTTTGAGCAGCAAGTTTCTCTTTCTTTAATGACTAACAAATAGACAAACTTTCAGCATGTGCACGCTGAAGAGTACATATGCAGTTTTGTGAGATGCATGATCAAATCCAAACAGATTAGTGCGTTTCTTATATGTCATGTTTTTCTTAAGTGCTCGTTCATACTTATCATGCAATTCTTCAAATGCACCTTGTAGTTCATCAAAAGTGTAATCAAGAGAATCATTTACCTCATTATCTTCTCGAGCCATCAAGCATAGATTTACTGCTTCATCAGAGTCAGAGTCGCTTGATGAGTCCAAATCATCCCATGCTGACATAGCTTTCTTTCCTTTGTTCCTAGGGATATCAGATTTGGTTTTTTGATGTTGACATTCTGACTTGATATGGCCTGGACGATTGCAGCCAAAACACACCAGTGAGTCTTTCTTTTGTTCAGTTGATTTGGCACCTTGGAAACCCTTTCCTTCCATTTGCCTTCTCTTTCAAAGAAATTTGACAAACTTCTTAGTGATTAGTGCCATATCCACATCATTGTACTCATCACTGGAATCTTGGTCCACCTTCAGAGTCAAATCTTTCTTCTTTGGTTCTTTTGGTTCCAATTTAGAGCCATGAACTATAGGCTTGCCAATAAACTCATCATAAGTGAGAGTGTTCAGATTCTGAGTTTCTTAAATAGCTGTGACTTTTTGCTCCCACTCCTTAGGTAGAGATTTAAAGATTTTTGCCACTTTTTCTTTATGAGTGACGGGTCTACCAAGTAAGGCTAACCCTTTGCAAAGAATGGTGAAGCGTGTATCCATTTCTTACACAGTTTCTCCAGCAACCATTTGGAAGAGCTCATAGTCCCTCATTAGACAATTGAGCCGAGACTCCTTTACTTGGTTAGTTCCTTCGTGTGTGACACAAAGAAGCCTCCATATTTTCATAGGCTGTGCTACAAGAGCTAACCCTTTAAAATTCACTTTCTCTTTTACCACATAGTAGTATATTTTTGGCTTGTGCATTAAGCTTGGCTCTTCTTAGCTCTTCTTAAGACCAGAATTGCATGTCTCTTTGAGGTCTGGCATAGGGACTCTGAACAATATTCCACAACTCAAAATCTTTCCCTTCAAGAAAGATCTTCATTCTAAACTTCCAGTAATTAAAGTTTACTCCATCAAAGTATGGAACTTTGTTGACACTTGTACCTTCATAAGCTATGATCTTTTTCTCTGGAGATTAATCCACTAGATTGAGAACGTAGTTCCGCTACCAATTGTTGGCCCAGAAAAGGCTAAGAAGGGGGGTTGAATTAGCTTTTCCTCTTTTTCGAATTTTTAGAGATTTGGCTCGACACAAAAGCCAAATGTGAAACAAAATGGAAATGTGATAATGAAGACAGAAAAGTAAAGGACACAAGCAATTTATAGTGGTTCCCCACTCAGGAGTACATCCACTACCTAAAGGTCCCCCTCTTTAGGATTTCTAACTATCCACTATCTTGGCTTTTGCATGCGAGCCAAATAACCTATGGTACACAAGTTTTTGCGGGCTGAACTTGCTAACCCTAACCCAAAGCTGAACCTAGCTTTGTCTACCCAACAAGATTAACTCCCAATCCTGCTGATTACAACCTCTCAATGATCAAAGCTTCAAGAGTGACTCACTGAAGAAGTTACACAAATTCGCACGAAGATAATCTCACAAGGTATGCTCTTTTTCACAACTTAGAATCTCTTGATTGGCTAGGTTGAATTGCTGTGAGGCTTCAATCCTCTATTTACAGAATCTAAAGATGGGGAGGAGTGTCTTCCAATGGCTAGATTTCTTCTAGGTGGCGTATAAGTTGACTTCTTTCTTCAATTAAGAACTGTCAACGTTTGGATGTTGGCTGAACCAAAACTGGTAATTACTTGGGCAGAAATTGTTTTTTAATCTTCAAAAAGTATCTCCGAAAATAGAAATGAGGACCACCAGCTCTTTGAGGCATGAAAGAGGATATGAGGACCACTTTTCTGATCGCTTTCTGACCCTTGGAGACCAAGTAAATCTGTTGCTTTAATTGCTTTAAAGACAGCTACTTTTCGGGACCACAACTCCAACTGCCCAGACAGCGACACTTTGGTTCGAAGGAAAAGCCACGATGAAGCCAAATCTTCATGGTATTTGGTTTTTGCGAGAGACCAAATTTTCTACAAATTCTTAAAACATACAAGGGCTTTTTATACTATTTGTTAATCGTCAAAATAATAATATAGATATTGAATAATCGTCATAAATATACTAAACAAAATTAGTCTTAATTATTTACTTAATCATGCACTTAACGCATGTTTAGGCTAACACGTGGAACAAATCTTTTCCTCAAGATCCTCTTCATGTCGAGCCAAGAATCGATGGGATCCTTCCCATTGCCCATCTTGTCAAGCACAAGCTTGTCCCACCAAACCAAAGCATAGTCAGTAAACTCAACCACTTCTACTTTTACCTTCTTTGCCTCAGTGTAATTGTGACAGTCAAAGTTCATCTCTACTCTTTTCTCCCATCCAAGAAAAACTTCAAGATCATCTTTCCCTTGGGAAGAGGAAATCTTTAGCTTGATGCTCCCGGTATCTCTATCCCTAGGATCTCTTCGATCATCTCTGTCATATCTTTCATATCTACCATGCCCTTGGTCCCTTAGGGGGTAGATTTCCTCCTACTCTCCTAGGGGGTGGAATGAATTGACGTGCCCTTCCAGCAACTACAAGGCAAACAACATCCTCAGCATCATCAACAACTTCTTGAGGTTCCTCCCTTACTTGCTGATTGCGTGGAGGTTGGTTGACTGCTGGTGCCTCCCCTCTTGGCGCCGCCCTAGCTGTAGAGAGCTCTTGGATGGACCACTCTTGTCGATCCATCCTTGTACTCATCTCTTGTGCCTGCCTGTCAATCTTGTTATTTATCTCCTGGAATCGTTCATCCAATCCTTGGAAAAGTTCAAGCAAAGATGACATAGTAACAGGCCTCTCTTCATCAGTACTACCTCCAACCATGATGTAATACCTACAAGAAACTTGCTAGTAGAAAAAGTTCGTCACATGTATCTCTCGTGTTTGTCTCTCGTGGAAATTGATGATTCACTTGCCCTTTTCCTCTCTTGAAATCTCACTGTGTTTATTCTTTGGGATTAGTAACACTTAATCAAATAGTAAATAACCTGCAGCACTTCAAGAAAGAGTCAAAGAATTTCGTAGCAAGAAATAGATAAATCAAATTCTAGAGCCAAGTTAACTCCAAGAAAGAAAGATAGTCACACACTAAGGACAAGAAACTTGTATGTGATGAATATTGCAGTAATTGAATGATATGAAACAAAGATCACCCAATTAGAAAAGCTGAAAAGAGAACACAACAAACAAGCAGAATCAAAGAAATATTAGCCAAATAGATACCCTAACAACCCGCGAAAAGTATCCCAATCAAGCAACAATTTCTGCAATTCACACAATGCTGGCCGAAACTCCTCAGACAACAATTCGATTCCTCCTTTTTTTTAATATAATAGAAGCCAAGTCATGTTGATTTCACACAGTCCTCCAACAATCAATTTAGATAATTTCAATACTCCAAATCGACTAGTCAAGCAATAATCACAACCAACTCTCTCTCTCTCTCTCTCTCTCTCTCTCTCTCTCTCTTATTATGATATGTAAAATCGACTAAAGCACTAATAAAATAAAAACAAATCAAAAATAATTTTTTTGTTATATATATAAATTTAAATTGCAGAAAGTAAAGGGATACATAATTGAAATTGATACCTATGCTCCGTTACCAAGATGATACGACAACACTACCAGAACAAAACTAGATAGCACCTGCTAATCAATCAAGTCACCAAGATCAGAAATCAATTCAACCAAAGGGTTTTAGCAACTACCTCTATCACCTCAAAACAAAACAAAGTTGTTAAGCAACAATAGAGTAATAATTACTAGAATTCTTGCAACGCCACAAGCAAATTAATTACTTGATAAGTAAACAAAATCCCTGAAATAAACAAGAGAAAAATCAATTCTAACTTGCAAAAAAAACCTCAAACTTTATTATCAAATAGCAATAGTCATGTGTGAAAAATAAACAAGCCAAAGAGCCTATTTATAGGGCTCCCCAAGTCAGCACCAACAACTAGGAAGACATAACAAAATTGTCTTCAAACCCTAAAGACCAAGTCGGCCACCTCTTCTATTTGGACTAGGTTTTGATTTTTTTAATCCAACAACAAATTGGACTAATTAAAACCCAACAAAAATAAACTCAACTAAAGTAAGAAAATAATGAAATCCTAAAGTAAAAAAGAAAGGGAAAACAATTCTAGAGGAAAAGTAAGACTTCAACAAACAAAGAAAGACACACACAAGAACAAGGTAATGTATGTGATTGAATGTTGTTTAGCTGAACAACTATGACACAACAATCACCCAACACAAGGAAAGGCACAAAAATTGCGAAATAATGTCCGCTCCCATGGCTATCGGTGGCGCCCTAAAGGTTGAATACTTTGTGTGGCGTGCCCTTCACGGTGGGCTTCCCATCAAGGCTACGCTATTCTTTGAAGGCATCCTGTCTATTAACGATGCTCTTTACCCCTCCTGTCGCAAACATATGGAAACCATGGACCATATGTTGCTTTATTGTCCGGTGGCACGTTCTTTGCGGCAACGCCAAGCGCGGTGGTGGGGTACGACCTGGGTGGTATCGGATTCTCTTGAAGATTGGTTCCCACAGTGGCTAGAGGTGGCAGGGTCGACACGTTGTCAGGAAGTTTGGTTGCTTCTTGGTTACTCCATGCTCTGGTCATTGTGGCTAGCAAGGAACTCCTTTGTTTTTGAGTCCAAGTAGTTGTTCAGGGATGCTTTATTCGACTTGGTACTGACACGAGCTTATTGGTGGTATAAGGTGTCACATCCACTATTTCTATACTCGGCGGGTAGTGTTCTTGCCACGCCAGAGCCATTTAAAGGATGGCCTGGAAAGACAATTCGACTACAATACGGGTAGTGTTTTTCTTTTCCCAGTGTTGTATCTTAGCTAGATCAGTGTTCTCTTTGTTTTTCCTACCCTGTAAATATGTTTTCTTATTCCATCAATAAAGATCATCGACTACTATAAAAAAAAAAGAAGGAAAACCCGAAACAACAAAACGACTTTGTATACCAGCTGATATACAAAATTCAGCAGAATACACTAAATTCCAGAATGAGCAGAAAAATTTTGTAGGTAAGGAGACATACAAAATTTGGCAGAATGCACTAAATTTAAGAATGAGCAGAAAAAATTTGTATGTGAGCAGACATACAAAATCGACAAGTATCCCACCAAAACCACAACTTCCAGCAACAATTTTGTGTAGCAACTCCTACACTGATACAGCCTTAATCCTAGAATCAGCATTAAAATCTCCACTATTTCAAACGGTTGTCCCGACCTTCAATCTCAATCAAACTTTGTGAATCTCCACCCCTTATTCTACCCAAATCAGCATGAAAGAAACAAGAAAGCTTTAACAAACAGATAGGATTTAGTGTGCCAACCCCTGATTCCTAATCAGCAAGAAATTCAAGAATTAGAACGCAAGGAATTAGAATAAAACGCCACAGATACGAATACCTGATAAGTTAAATCAAATCCCTAATGTAAAATAAAGAGAATCACACCCTTCAGATGAATGAACTACTCAATCAAAGAAACCTCAAAGGTCAATTTTGTTTTCTAAAATATTCTCAATGTTCTCGACATAACATAATAAAAAGAATAATAACATAATGTTGGATTTGTCTTCTAAATTACCATAGGCTGACTTGACTCTACCCTCTTGGACTAGGTTTTAATTGATCCAACATTAATTTGGATTCTAATTAAATTCTTACAATAATAATCCAACTAACTAAAACTTAAGTCCACATTAATCAACCCAATTAAATGGACTAGACCCAAATTAATTAGAAAAAGCGAATTAATAAAAAAATCCACAATTATAAAAATTTTGGCAACAATAAAAATAAAAACAAAAGATATGTCGACATGGCCCTCTAGCTCTAGCCTGATGTCGAATGGGCCCCACAGCTACTCTTGAGTGAATTACTCTTTAATTGACAACAAATTAATGGGCTTCTTTTTCATCTCTTCTCCTAGCTTAATCATGATGTCTTCTTGCAACTCTTTATTCATTAATGCTGGGATGTGATGTAAGAGTTGATTCTTAAGCATCCTTGACCTTGCTCTTGTGATTGGACCTTGAGGAAGCAGCATGGCGCCATCATCCTCTCTAATGGTGCTTGAAGCCTGCTTGAGTGCATCATTCCCTCCCTCCTCAAAAGGATTCGTCCTCGAATCTGAACCTGCATTATCAAAGAGGGAAAGATCAGCAGCATCATACGTAGCACTCACTAGGTAGATCAATCTTGTAGGCATTATCACTAATACATTCTAAGACTCGAAAAGGTCCATTCCCTCTTGCATCCAACTTGGATTTCCTTTGCTTGGGGAATCTTTCCTTCCTAAAGTGCACCCAAACCCAATCTCTAGGTTCAAATCTCAGCAACTTGCACCCTTTATTGGCCCTTTGGGCCACCTCTAGGTTCTTTTCCTCAATGTTCTGCCTTACCTTCTGATGTATTTATTTCACCAACCCAGCCTTTTTTTGTCCATGTGAATTCACAATTTCTTCCAAAGAAAGGGGCAACAAATCCAATGGGGTTAGTGGGTTAAAACCATAAATAATCTCAAAAGGCGAATATCCAGTAGAAGAATGAATGCTACTATTATAAGCAAACTCAACCATAGGCAACCATTCTTCCCAAGATTTCAGAATCTTACCAACCACAACATGCAATAGAGCACCTAGAGTTCAATTTACCACCTCAGTTTGGCCTTCTATTTGAGGGTGACAAGTAGTAGAAAACAACAACTTGGACCCTAATTTACTCCAAAGTACATGCCAAAAGTGTGATAAAAACTTAGTGCCTCTATCAGATATGATTGTCCTAGGAATGCCACGTAAACGTACTACATCCCTAAAGAACAAATCAACAACATTCACAGCATCATCTGTTTTATGACATGCAATAAAATGAGACATTTTACTAAACCTGTCAAGAACAACAAAGATGCTATCTCTACCTTTCCTAGTCCTAGGCAGTCCAATCACAAAATCCATAGATATATCAGTCCAAGGACTATCAGGAATAGGTAAAGGAGTGTACAAACCATAAGGTTGTACCTTATTCTTGGCTTGTCGACATAAGATGCAACCTGCACAAACTTTTTTCACATCTTTTTCCATGTTAGGCCAATAAAAATGCTCATGTAAGTTGTCTAAAGTCTTAGCAATGCCAAAATGTCCCATCAAGCCTCCATCATGAGCTTCCCTAACAAGAAATTCACGCATTGAACATACAAGCACACACAGCTTATTGTCACGAATCAAGTAATCTTCACGACGAAAAAATATCTGAAATGCAGCATGTTCACAAGCACCAAACACCATAGCAAAATCGGCATCAAAATGATATAAGTCTTTAATATGCTCAAATCCAACCATCTTAGAACTAGGTCATGCAATTAAAACATACCTCCTAGACAAAGCATCAGCTATGACATTATCTTTTTCTTGCGTATATTCAACAACATAAGGGAATGTCTCAATGAACTCAAGCCATTTACCATGGTGCTTACCTAGCTTACCTTGCCCTTTAAATACTTCAAGCTCTCATAATCCGTGTGAATCACAAACTCCTTTGGCAATAGATAATGCTGCCAAGTTTGTAATGCCCTCACCAAGGCATACAACTCCTTATCATAAGTGGAGTAATTGAGTTGTGCCCCCTTTAATTTGTCACTGAAATAAGCTATAGGGCGCTTTTCCTGCAATAAAACATGAATCTAAGACAAATTGGATTTTGATTCCTAGCCTACCCTAACCGGCTTCACCTTCTCCCTAATGGACTAGGTTTTAATTTTTATCCAACATCACATTGGATTCAGTTAAACCCAAACAAAAATAACCCAGCTAAATAAACTAAAGCCCACAATAATAAACCTAAATAATAATAATAATATCCTTGCCGAAATTATTAACTACTGAGTTATAAAATTCGGCATCATATAAATAATAAAAGAACAGATATGTCGACATGGCCCTACTTGGTAAGGGTGATGTCGATTGGACCCCACATATGCTCTTGAGTCAATTGCTCCTCAATTGACAGCAAATAGATGGGCTTCTATTTTAGCTCCTCTCCAACCTTGATCACATTGTCTTCTTGAAGCTCCTTGTTAATCAATGCTTGAATGTGATGTAGAAGTTGATTCCTTAGCATCCTTGATCCTGATCTTGTAATTGGTCCTTGAGGCAGTGACATGGCGTCATCTCCATCTCCATTGATGCTTGAAGCTTGCTTGAGTGCATTATTCCCCCCCTCCTCAAAAGGATTCGCCCTCGAATCTGTTCCTACACTGTCAAAGGGAGAAAAAATCAGCAACATTGGAAGTAGCTTTAACTTCATACTCACCAGGTAAATCAATCTTGTAAGTATTATCACTATTGCGTTCGAAGACTTGAAAAGGTCCCTCTCCTATAGGATCCAACTTGGAAGTCATTTTCTTAGGAAATCTTTGTTAGTATAATGTCCAAAAACCAATCATTGGATGATTATGTTACTTTTTTAGTCATGATATTTGATTAAGGTTTTATTCCGATAAATGTGTTCGTTTATTTATTTATATTTGTGTAGAATGCTTGGATATATTTATAACCCAAGAATATTTTTATATTATTAAAAGTCCCTAGTCGATTATTATTATGGATGGGTTGCAATAATAAATTAAGACTAGTGTATGTTGAGAGTCATATGAGATATGAGGTCTACATACGGGTACAAGTTAGGGAACTAGTGGACTAGACCGATCCAACTTAAGAACACCACATGGATCATTACATGTTGTCATTGGTGGTTCTTATAAGTGTTGTCCTTAGACCTGAGATCATCAAGGTTCCCAACACATAAGTCATGTGCTTTGACATTACTCTTGGTTACTCGTAGTTGGGTAGACGTTAGAGTTATTATTGGGCACATGATATAATGTGTAGAGGGATTTGTTTGATCAAGATGGAATTTTTCTAGCCCATATAATGGGAAATATATCTGTTGGGCCCCTTGATAGAGTTGAACTGTAAAATGCATGGCCGTGCTCAAATTGATTGATGTAGGATATCAGTTGTATTTGTTTTGGATAGTTAACTCGGATTCAAGAAAGCATAGATTAAACACATGCGAGAATGACATATTCCATGTCTCGTGTTTGATCTTAATATTATAAGAGAAAGGGACAAAGACACAAAAATAAGGCTCGATGAATCAGTATTGATCTTGTCACTTGGGTGGCAATGATGTGTTGCTAGACACCACTCATTGTTTATAATTATAAATGTGATTTTATAATTATTGCCAACGTGATTAGAGCCTATAAGGTCGCACACTTAGGACTGTTAATTGGAGCCGTGAGTCCAAAAGAGTTTGGATAAGTTATTGGACCTACTTTCGGATTATTAATAACAAGCCCACATTAAGCTTATTATTAAACCCGAAAATTACAACCCAAATATGATTAGGGTTAATCCAGTACAACCAGGGTTTTCTGTCGACATATATATATATATATGGATATATTGTTTCTTACATTATTATCTTTTTACGCAATAAGATAGAAAACCCTAGTTATTCTCTCGTTCTTATAAACAGCTAGCACTGTGAGACGAGTGATTGAGAGAGCTCGAACCAGAGATCATGAGACGGTTCCTGTGGATACCTTAGAGAAATCAAATTTTCGTCCGGTTTAAAACTGATTCGGCTTAACAGTTGAGTGAAAGATCTCGACCAAAACAGGTACTAACATCACATCTATTCGATTTATCCCGTTTCACATGAACCCTGTGATGGTTTCGGAATTGATTCCGCTGCGTGTTAACTCTCTATTTGTGTACCAGAACCTAACACCCTCTCCTTACTAAAGTGCACCCAGACCCAATCTCCAGACTCAAACCTAACCAGTCTTCGCCCTCTATTGGCTCTTTGCGCCACCTTGTGATTCTTGTCCTTAATGTGCTGCCTTGCCTTGTCATGAATGGACTTGACTAACTCAGCACTTTGCTGTCCATCTACATTCACAGTCTCTTTCAAAGGAATAGGCATCAAATCCGAAGGGGTTAGAGGGTTAAATCCATAAACAATCTTAAAAGACGAATAGCCAGTAGAAGAATAAATACTCCTATTATATGCAAATTCAACCATAGGCAACCGTTCTTCCCAAAATTTCAAGTTCTTACCTACAACAGCACGCAATAGAGTACCTAATGTTCCATTCACAACTTCAGTTTGTCCATTAGCTTGAGGGTGACAAGTATTAGAAAACAACAACTTGGCCCCTAATTTACTCCACAAAATACGCCAGAAGTGTGACAAAAATTTAGTGTCTCTATCAGATATAATTGTCCTAGGAATGCCTGCAAACGTACTGCATCCCTAAAGAACAATTCAGCAACAATTATAGCATCATCAGTCTTATGACAAGCAATAAAATGCGACATTATACTAAACCTGTCAACAACAACAAAAATTCTATCTCTACCTTTCCTTGTCCTAGGTAATCCAATCACAAAATTCAAGAAATATCCGTCCAAGGACTATCAAGAACAGGTAAAGGAGTGTACAAACTAAGGGGTTGTACCTTACTCTTGGCCTGGCGACAAGGAATGCGACCTGCACAAACTTTTTCCACGTCTCTTTTCATGTTAGGCCAATAAAAATGTTCATGCAAGATGTCTAAAGTTTTAGCAATTCCAAAGTGTCCCATCAATACACCATCATGAGCTTCCCTAACAAGCAACTCACGCATAGAACATGCAGGAATACAAAGTTTATTTTCACAAAATAACCACCCTTCATGGCGATAAAACTTCTAAAAAGCAGCATGTTCACAAGCTTCAAATACCATAGCAAAGTCAGAATCAGATTTATATAAATCCTTTATATGCTCAAATCCAATCAACTTAGAACTAAGCGATGAAACTAAAACATATCTCCTAGACAAAGCATCAATAACAATATTATCTTTTCCTTGCTTGTATTTAACAACATAAGTGAAAGTCTTAATGAATTCAAGCCGTTTAGCATGTCTCTTACCTAGCTTACCTTGGCCCTTTAGATACTTCAAGCTCTCATGATCCGTGTGTATCACAAACTCCTTTTGCCAAAGATAATGCAGCCAAGATTGTAATGCCCTAATCAAGGCATACAACTCTTTGTCATAGGTGGAGCAATTGAGTTGTGCCCCCTTCAATTTCTCACTGAAATAAGCAATGGAGCGCTTTTCCTGCAACAAAACAGCACCAATTCCTATGCCAGAGGCATCACATTTGTTAGTAATATGCCCAAAAGCCAATCAATGGATGATCGTATATAGTCGTGTATATACATTAAGGTTATTCCAATAAATATCGTTTATGAGATAAACGCTTGCACATATTTATAACTTTAGAATATTTATATATTCTTAAATGTCCCTAGTCGATTATTATTATGGATGGGTTATAATAATAAATTAAGACTAGCGTATGTTGAGAATTTATATGTGATATGAATTCTACATACGGGTACAAGTTGGAGAACTTGTGGACTGGACCGACCCACATAAGAATGCTACATGGAGCGTTATATGTTTGTCAATAGCGATTTTTATATGTATTGTCCTTAGACCTGAGATTGTCAAGGTTCCCAACATGTGAGTCATATACTTTGATATTATTCCTAGTCATCCGTAACTGGGTGGACTTAAGGGTAATCATTGGGTATATGATAAGTGTGTAGTGGGTTTTGTATGATCCAGAGGGGATTCGTCCAACCCATATAACGGGTATATTATCGGATGGTTTCTTGATAGAGTTGAACTGTAAATGCACGGCCGTGCTCGGATTATATGGTGATATCATTGGTATCTATTTTACACAGTTAACTCGAGGATCAAGAAACCGAGATTAAACATATACGAGATTGACATATTCCATGTCTCGGTTTAATCTTGATAATGGGACGAAGGGACGATGACATGTTTCGAGGCATTTAGAATCAGTACTGATCTTGTCGTTCGGGTAGCAATGATATGTTGCTAGACGCTACTCTTTGCTATTTTACAATTATTGCCGGACGTTACAAATGCCTACAGGGTCACACACATAGAACCGTTGATCCGAGCAGGTGGTTGAACCGTGGTTGGACCATAGTTGGACCGGTTTGTGGTTGGACCGTGGTCGGACTGTGGTTGGACCAGGGTCGTTTTGGGCTGGTTGGTTCACTAATTGTCAGCATAATTGAGCCACTTTAGGTGTTGTGTATGTTGATAAGGTTTAGTGGAGACATTATTATGTATAGACATAATTGTGGTGGGTAATGGGCCAATGTGTTGGCCATGACCTCCACTATCTCCATTAGCCTTTGATGTGTGGATTGGAGTGATCTGATTACTTCCTCTCCTTCATGCCATTCACTGAGTTTTGTTCTTGAGAGTGTTCTTGAGAGCTTGAAAGAACATACACACACATCTCCTTCTTTGTGAAAGAAGAAAAACACCACAAACTCATCCTCCCGGAAATCTGTTGCTAGCACACCAGTTCGGGAGAGCTCGAAGTTGGAGACCGCGTGACGATTCCGGCTTGATCACGGTTCGTGTGGATACCGTAGAGGGGCGGGATACCTTGTCTTGCTCTTGCTGATTCCGGCACTTCAGTAAGGTGGAAGATCCTAACCGTGTAAGGTACGGAAAATTGTTATTCGGTTTATATGCTTCACATGTGTTCCTGTGTTGTTTCCGGAAATTCTGCTGCATATTTTTCTTGTATATGAGTGTCATATAGCATACCGAAAACCTACAGTGGTAGCGAATCCTTCTTGTGAAGCTCTAAACCGTATAAGTGACGCATATGTGATATGATCTTCTTAGTATGTGTTGTTTTCATTTTGTGTATGTGATATGCTAAATGATTTTGAACATGTTGATGTTGGTTTTTGTCAAATGAGTTTTGAAAAACAAGCACTTGATTGATATGAGATTTTGATCAAGATGTTAATGGCAGTAAGTCAAAGAGTTCGACTAAGAAGAAACCGAGTGTCGGTTTGTGTATCGAACGATTGTCGTTCTAGTACATCTAGGCCATAACATCGATGTTGGTGTGACCAACATCGATGTTGGCATGAGTCTAGTACATCTGCCGTTCAAGTACTCCAACATCGATGTTTGATGGTCAACAACGATGTTCTGAGGGCTCGGCAACCTCCAACATCGATGTTTGATGGTCAACATCGATGTTTTGAGGGTTCGGCAACCTCCAACATCGATGTTTGAGCGTCAACATCGATGTTTAGCAGATTCGCAAACTCCAAACATCGATGTTGAAGGGTTCAACATCGATGTTGTGGAACTCAGTAACTTCAACTGCGAATTCGGGGCCGAAGGAGGCCGAATTGGTGTTTGGCCTGAACAGAAGAAAAGTTGTAGCCCTACTTCTTAGCTTTCCAGGGACACCAAGTTTGCACAAATCCGAGCTCTACAGCTCTGGATATGACCGGAATACTAAGTGCTGCCAAGTAGTTGGGAGAATCAGATTCTCAAAGCATCGATGTTCAAGTTAGACATCGATGTTCACATGTATTTTTGGTTTCCAAACTTACATAACATCAATGTTTGATTTGTTGATTATATGCATGTGATGTGTGAACATATGTTGATGAAATATTAAGTTCTTAGTTGCCTTCCTTGATAAGCACTCATCATTGCTTAGATCAACACTAGGTAGGTTTTGCCAAAGCAAGGTGCCTATGTTTATCCTAGCAAGGTGCAAGTGGATAATTGTAATATCTCGACTGCTTATTGTGGGTTTGGACTTAACTAAGTCATCTTAATAGGATTAAGGACTTAGAGGCAAGGGTTGAGTAATGTCTATGAGATAGATATGGACAAAGTGTTGTTCACTCAACTATCCAAGAGTTACATGAGATGTAATTGACAAGAGTTGTCTACCTAAATAGCTATGATGTAAGTGATCAGCCAAAGCTGACTTATATTGTGGTGAAATATGGATCTTAGCCTACTTATGATTATTTTGATTCATAGTAGGAGTATCATTTAATAGAATTCCTTATTAAATGATTTTGTATACATGACTATTATTTGTGTGAGTTGATCATTGTTGTAGAGTTACCATGGCACAAAACACTAGCACATTATCATTGCGATCGGTCCTTGAGAAGGACAAGATGAATAGGAATAGTCTCCTAGAGTGGCATCACATTTTGAGGATAGTCCTCAAACAAGAAAAGAAATTGTATGTCCTTGAATGGCCTGTTCCTAATGAACCGGCGCCTAATGCTCTTAAGGCAGAATGAGATGCTTATAAGAAGCATGTTGATGATGCATTGGATGATTGCATGCCTTATGCTAATTACCATGGACTCTGAGCTTCAGAAGCAACATGAGAACATGGAGGCGTTCGATATGATCGAACACCTGAAAATGCTCTGTGTAGAGCAAGCAAGGCATGAGAGGTACGAAACCTCTAAGGCATTATTCCAATGCAAGATGGCCGAGTCATCACCCGTGAGACCTCATGTGCTCAAGATGATTAGATACATTGAGAGACTTGAGGGTCTTGGTTTCCTTGGAAAAGGAAAGGGTAAAGCAAAGTTTGACAAGAAGAAGAAATGTACCAAATGGTTTGGTGCATGTACATCTTCTTGTTCTCATGTGCTGAATCCTATGGGTGGTGTTGCAAAGGTAGGAAATTGTTTCCGTTGCAACAAACCAGGCCATTAGTAGCGCAACTGCCCTGTTTACCTTGAAAAGGTAAAGAAGCAGAAGGGAAGTGAGACTTCCGCTTCAGGTATTTTGTTATAGAGGCTAATATCTCTACCTCTGCATCATGGGTAATAGATACTGGATGTGGTTCTGACATTTGCGGAAATGTGAAGGAACTGAGAAAGAGTAGGAGATTGGCTAAGGGTGAGATAGACCTACGCGTCGGAATTGCAGCAAGAGTTGCTACATTAGCCGTAGGGACTTACTATCTATCCTTACCGAGTGTTATGGTTTTAGAACTGGACAATTGTTATTATGTAGCTATCATAAGCAGGAATTTGATTTTTGTGTCTTGTATAAACAAGAAAGGTTTTTCATTTGTAATAAAGAACAATTGTTGTTCTATTTATTTCAATGAAAATTTATTATGGTGGTGCATTTTAAACAATGATTTGTATGTTCTAAACCTAGAAACGCCTGTCTATAACGTTAATACGAAGAAGGTTAGAATGAATGATTCTAGTAAAACCTATCTTTGGCATAGTCGTTTGGGCCATATAAACGAGACTCGTATTTCTAAAACTCCATAAGGATGGAATTTTAGGCTCATTTGATTTTGAATCATTTGAGACATGTGAGTCATGTTTATTAGGCAAAATGGTGAAGGCTCCTTTTATCGGTAAAGGTGAAAGGGCTTCGGACTTGTTAGGCCTTATACATACTGATGTATGGGAACCTATGTCGACACAAGCTAGAGGTGGATTTCAATACTTCATTACATTTACTGATGATTTCAGTAGATATGGCTATGTGTACCTTATGAGACACAAGTCAGAATCCTTTGAAATGTTCAAAGAATTCAAGAATGAAGTACAGAATCAACTCGGAAAAGTATTAAGATGCTTCGATCTGATCGAGGAGGTGAATACTTAGACCGAGAGTTTCTTGATCATCTAAAGGGTTGTGGTATAGTATCACAACTTACTCCATCATGTACGCCTCAATGGAATGTGTATTCGATAGGAGGAACAAAACCTTGTTAGACATGGTTCGTTCGATTATGAGTCAAGCTGACCTTCCTTCTTCCTTTTGGGGACATGCACTATTGAGTGCTGCATTTACACTTAACCGTGTTCCATCTAAATCCGTTGAAAAGACACCATATGAGATATGGACTAGGAAGCGTCCCAATTTGTCTTTCATGAGGATTTGAGGTTGTGAGGCTTACGTGAGACGTGAAGCATCAGATAAACTCGGCCCTAAATCCGAGAAGTGCCTTTTGTATGATACCTTAAAGAGTATTGTTTCTATAATCCCACAAGAGCACAAAGTGTTTGTGGCTCGAACTACTATTTTTCTAAAAAGATAGTTCATTTCTAGAAGAATCAGTGGGGGAAATAGAACTCGAAGAAGTTCGAGATATAGAGGCTGAGATGGAACAAGGACGGGATCCGCAAGTTGTTGTGGGTGAGAATTCTATGCCTGAAACACATGGACCGCGTAGGTTGGATAGGACTTGGTATGAGCCTGAGAGATATGGATTTCTTATGACTCATATTGGAGATGTGATGCTCATAGATGAGGATGAGCCCACTTCCTATCAGCTGGCCATTACGGGTCTGGACTCCAAGAAGTGGCTAGAAGCCATGAATTCGGAAATGGAATCCATGTATGTAAACAAGGTATAGATCTTGGTTGATCCACCTGAAGGGGTAAAACCTATAGGGTGCAGATGGGTCTTTGTGAAAGACCGACATGGATGGTAATGTGATTACCTTTAAAGGGCAATTGGTTGCAAAAGGTTTCAAGCAAGTTCATGGTATTGACTATGATGAAACCTTCTCACCAGTCGCCTTAGTTAAATCCATCCGGATTCTATTGGCTATAGCTGCATACCATGACTATGAGATATGGTATGCAAGTTGCAAAGGTCCATTTGTGGACTAAAGCAAGCTACAAGGAGTTGGAATCTTCGTTTTAATGATGTAATCAAAGAGTTTGGCTTTATAAAAAATGAAGATGAACCATGTGTTTACAAGAAGGTTAGTGGGAGCACTTTTGTTTTCTTGTTACTTTATGTTGACGACATTCTACTCATTGGGAATGATATTCCGACACTACAGTCTGTAAAGACTTGGTTAGGTAGAATTTCTCAATGAAGGACTTAGGAGGAGCTGCCTAAGTGTTAGGTATAAAGATCTATAGAGATAGATCCAAAAGGCTTCGCGGGCTAAGTCAGACTACATATGTTGACGAGGTGCTAAAGAGGTTTAGCATGCAAGATTCCAAGAAGGGTTTCTTGCCCATGTCACATGGCATATCTCTCTTAAAGAATCAATGTCCTAGTACGACTAAGGAGAGAGAGCGGATGAGTAAGATCCCTTATGCTTCTGCAATAGGATCTGTCAGGTATGCCATACTATGTACTAGACCGGTTGTCGCTTGTACTTTAAATGTCACAAGCAGATGCCAATCTGATCCCAGTGAAAGTCACTGGACAGCAGTTAAAGATATCCTTAAGTACTTGAGAAGCACTAAGGATGCATTCCTGGTTTACAGAAGCATTGATGGGCTTGTTGTAAAGTGTTACAAAGATGCTAGCTTCCAAACTGGCACGGATGTTTTTAGATCGCAATCAGGTTATGTGTTTTTGTCTTGGAGGTGGCACTGTTTGCTGGAAGAGTTCCAAGCAAGAACGACCCTACAACTGAGGCTGTACTAAGTTCTGTTTGAGAACTATGTAGCAGATCTTTTGAGTGAGCCTCTCACACAGCGGAAGCATGATGGTCATGCTACATCCATTGGTATTAGATACATGGATGATTGGCTTTAGTGCAAGTGGGAGATTGTTAGTAATATGCCCAAAAGCCAATCAATGGATGATCGTATATAGTCGTGTATATACATTAAGGTTATTCCAATAAATATCGTTTACGAGATAAACGCTTGCACATATTTATAACCCTAGAATATTTATGTATTCTTAAATGTCCCTAGTCGATTATTATTATGGATGGGTTGTAATAATAAGTTAAGACTAGCGTATGTTGAGAATTTATATTTGATATGAATTCTACATACGGATACATGTTAGAGAACTTGTGGACTGGAACGACCCACATAAGAATGCTACATGGAGCGTTATATATTTGTCGATAGTGATTCTTATATGTATTGTCCTTAGACCTGAGATCGTCAAGGTTCCCAACATGTGAGTCATATACTTTGATATTATTCCTAGTCATTCGTAACTGGGTGGATTTAAGGGTAATCATTGGGTATATGATAAGTGTGTAGTGGGTTTTGTATGATCCAGAGGGGATTTGTCCAACCCATATAACGGGTATATTATCGGATGGTTTCTTGATAGAGTTGAACTGTAAATGCATGGCCGTGCTCGGATTATGATATGGTGATATCATTGGTATCCGTTTTACACAGTTAACTCGAGGACCAAGAAACCGAGATTAAACATATACGAGATTGACATATTCCATGTATCTTGATAATGGGATGAAGGGACAATGACATGTTTCGAGGCATTTAGAACCAGTACTGATCTTGTCGTCGGGTAGCAATGATGTGTTGCTAGACGCCGCTCTTTGCTTATAATTGTAAAATGAGATTTTACAATTATTGTCGGACGTTACAAGTGCCTACGGGGTCACACACCTAGAACCGTTGATTCGAGCAGGTGGTTGAACTGTGGTTGGACCATGGTTGGACCGGTTTGTGGTCGGACCGCAGTTGGGCCGTGGTCGAACCGTGGTTGGACCAGGGTCGCTTTGGGCTGGTTGGTTCACTAATTGTCAGCATTATTGAGCCACTTTAGGTGCTGTGTATGTTGATAAGGTTTAGTGGAGACATTATTATGTATAGACATAATTGTGGTGGGTGATGGGCCAATGTGTTGGCCATGACCTCCACTATCTCCATTAGCCTTTGATGTGTGGATTGGAGTGATCTGATTACTTCCTCTCCTTCATGCCATTCACTGAGTTTTGTTCTTGAGAGTGTTCTTGAGAGCTTGAAAGAACATACACACGCATCTCCTTCTTTGTGAAAGAAGAAAAACACCACAAACTCATCCTCCCGGAAATCTGTTGCTAGCACATCAGCTCGGGAGAGCTCGAAGTTGGAGATCGTGTGACGATTCCGGCGTGATCACGGTTCGTGTGGATACCGTAGAGGAGTGGGATACCTTGTCTTGCTCTTGCTGATTCCGGCACTTCAGTTAGGTGGAAGATCCTAACCGTGTAAGGTACGAAAAATTGTTATTCGGTTTATATGCTTCACATGTGTTCCTGTGTTGTTTCCGGAAATTCCACTGCATATTTTTCTTGTATATGAGTGTCATATAGCATACCGGAAACCTACAACATTCAATCTCAAAAGTGCAGTTAAAGTCAGGCAATCTCAATATAGAAGCAGAACAAAGTTTTTCCTTAATCAACTCAAATGCCGAATTTTCTTTGTCCACCCATCTAAAACCAACCTCCTTTTTAACAATGTCATTTAATGGAGCAACAACGGAGCTAAAATGGTTAAATGACACAGTTTGTCCTTCAACTTTATTGATTTCAATGTTTATATCCTTTTCTTTTTAATTTGCAATTTTTCGTCCCCCAACCTGATAAAAATCAAACAATGTTGTCCACTTTACCTGTTATATCAGGTAAACTAATGAAGGAGTGACACGTAAGGTCCAACTAATTTGGAATTTTATTGTTTTATTTTTTTCCAAAGTTTTGTTTAAAAAATAAACTATATTAAAGAAAATTTATTTTAAAAAAACCTAACAACTCAAACGCTTCTACACGTTTACAAATCCTAGTACTTATCTCTTTTTTTTTAATATTTTTGAAACCCCAAAACTGAACAATCTGTTCCATATCTATATGATCGAAAAAAAAAATTCAGAACTGGAAAAGTGCAAATATATTTTTTCGCTTATAAAAATAATATCCCTTCTTCTCTTGTTTTTCCCTTTACCCTAGCCGTCACTGACGTCGACACCACACACCACCGTTACCACCAAGCATCACAACCCACATCTCCTCTCTCCCATTTCCCTTTCTTAGCAAAGCCACAACGACCGTGGATCGTGAGCAGAAGACGACGATGCGCGCTGCTTGTGATGAGGGCGTCGAGGAGTGCGACGAACGGCGGCGAGAAGTACGACGAACCACGGCTCATAGCTCGATATGAGAGCAGTAGTCGTGGCAGGTAGAGCTTTCGAGGTGACTCCATGTGGATCCATACTCCGGCAAGTGTTTGAGTTGGTGATTCAAGCCATTTTTGATGTGACTGAGTCAGAGGGGAAAGGATTAAGTAAGAAAAATTAATTGATTGTTGCTTGTCTTACTTCACGTTGTGATTGTTGTTGTTCAACGGCACCACTGCCAGGCCACAACTTTCCACCCACAATTTCTTCATTGACCTTTTCTGCTCTCCTTCCACCAACACCACCCTCTACGCCACCTCAAACGTTAGCAGCAGTTTGCAAGAACCAACACTGCCTCCTCCTCCGTGGGGCGATGCCGCAATATTTGAAAGCAAGGCTACCACTTTTTAACTTTAAATCACCTTAAAGTGGACCACAACAATGGCGTCTAACCAAGGTTGTTAAAACTCGACCGGCCCGGCCGGTTCAACCGGCACCGGAGGCCAGCCGGTCCAGATGTCCTCCCGGTTCTTATGTATCATTGACTCGGCCGGTTCTGTCCAGGTTTTCCAGTTTTCCCGATTTTGTTCAGACCCGGGACGGGTTTTTCGGGTTGATAAGATCCCTTTTTCAAAAAAAAAGTGACTTAAAACTTAAAAGACACCGTTTTGTCCCCTCAACAAAACTAAAAAAAAAAACTGAATATAGAAAAAAATGAGGGAACCAATCGTAGAAAAAAAAGAAAGAGTTCAATAGAAAAAGAAATTGATGGTAGAGGAAGAGGAAGGAGAAGGAGCTGCGGGTGTGACTTTGTTTAAAGGAGAGGGAGGTGGTGTGAGAAGAAGGAGATGAGGAGGATTTTGTGGCCATGTAGTGGTGGTGGTGAGTTTTAGAAGAGATGGTTGAGTTGGGTTTTGTAGAAGGGGGTGGTGGTGGTGGTGGATTTTGGAGGAGGGGCTTTTCCGTGGGTTTTGGAGGAGGGACTTGTGTTGGGTTTTGGAGTTGGTGGTGGTGGTGGGTTTTGGAGGAGGTGGTTGTGTTGGATTGAGTTTTGTAGGAGGTGGTGTTGGTGGCGGTGGTGGGTTTTGGAGGAGGGGTTTGTTTGGGTTTTGTTGTTGGTGATGGTGGTGGGATTTGGAAGTGGTGGTGGATGTGAGACTAGAAGGGAAGTGAGGGAGGAGGAAGATGATTAGTTTTTTTTTTCTATATTTTCGTATAATTTTGTCCTCTCTCTAGGTTTGAATTGAATTTTTTATTACAATGCTTTTTTTTTCACCTCCTTACATAATTTGTGAAGAATTAAAATTTCTTTTTATTTTTTAGTTTAGACCCCTATTGATCCCCTATTGACTCCCGGTTGAACCCCGGTTCTTGTGACCCCTAAGCTAGGCCGGGTCGATGGTCGGGCCGGGTTTAATAACCTTGCGTCTAACCCATTAATTGTTAAAAAAAGAAAAAAACAGTTTCAGATCTTGTTTATCCCTTTTTTATATTGAATTTTGGCCCTTAGAGGTAATTAAATTTGGGGGATGCATCTGAATTTTGAAATAAAAAATTATATTATATTTATTTTATTTTATATTTAAAACTTAGAAAAATTGAAAATAAGAAACAAAAATAAAAAAATAAGAAACCCGTACATGTGTCACTCCTTCATTAGTTTACCTGATATAACAGGTAAATTGGACAACATTGTTTGATTTTTATCAGGTTAAGGGACGAAATTTTTCAAATTAAAAAGAATAGGATATAAACATTGAAATCAATAAAGTTGAAGGACAAACTGTGTCATTTAACCGAGCTAAAATTCTTCACAAACCTCCTATAAAAACTAGCAAGTCTATGAAAAAATCTCACCTCACTTACTGTTATTGGAGTCGGCCACTCCCTGATTGCTTTTACTTTTTCTTGGACAACTTCAATACCTTTAGCACTCACAACATAACTAGGAAAGATAACATGATCCATACAAAAAGTACACTTAGAAATCTTAGCATATAGTTGTGCCTCGCGCAATGCCTATAATACCTGGCTAAGATGTCCAACATGCTCCTCAATAGTCTTACTATAGATCAATATATCATCAAAGTAAATAACCACAAATTTTCCAATGAATGATCTCAAAACATGGTTCATTAAACGCATAAAAGTACTAGGTGCATTAGTCAAACCAAAAGGCATAACCAACCATTCATATAAATCATATTTTGTTTTAAAAGCAGTTTTCGTTTCATCACCAATTTTCATTCTAATTTGATGGTAACCACTCATAAGATCAATCTTGGAAAATACACAAGCACCATGCAATTCATCTAGCATATCATCCATTCTAGGAATAGGATGGCGATACTTTACCATAATCTTATTGATTGCGTGACAATCAACACACATACGCCAAGTCCCATCCTTCTTTAGAACTAGAATGACCGGCATAACACAAGGACTAAAAACTCTCCCTAATATGTCCCTTTTGTAGCATATCATCCACTTGTCGTTGCAACTCCTTTGTCTCCTCTGGATTTACTCTATAAGCAAGACGATTTGGAATTTGTACCCCAGGCAGGAAATCAATTTGATACTCTATACCTCTAATAGGGGGCAACTCCTTAGGTAACTCTTTAGGAAACACATCAGCATAGTCCTGTAAAACAGAAACAACACAACTAGGCAAATTGGAATTAAGGTGAGTGTCAGATAAAAAGGCTTGTTTGCAGTAAGGCATCACTAACACTCTTTTATTCCCACAAGCTACCCAAAATCCCTCACACTTGCATAGAAATTTTGTCTCTTTTTTTCTCTCTTTTCTTTAGTGATGTCGACATCATCACTCTTTTGTTTGTCTCTACTCTTGTTGACATATCTCTCCTTCTTTTCACTCAATTTTTGCTCTACTTTTGCAAAGCCCTCGGCTTTCCTCTCTTCCTCACTGAGCTTATCAAATTCGGCCTCCTTTTCCTTCTTCCAAGCCTCCACACTCTTGTTCATAAGCAACTGATCCTCATACACTTCTTGAGGTGATAATGGCGCAAGCACCACTTTCCTCTCTCCCATGGTGAATGTGTACCTATTCTAATGACCATCATACATCACTTTTCTATCATATTGCTATGGGGTTTCCAATAAAATATGGCATGCCTGCATACGTACAACATCACACAACAGCTGATCAATATATTTACCAATGGAGAAAGAGATAAGAACCTGCTTGTTCACTTTTATTTCTCCACTATCATTCAAGCATTGAAGCTTGTACGGTCTAGGATGCTTTTGACTTTCCAATCCCATCACTCTGTGAGCATATTGCTAACCACATTAGTGCATCTCCCTCCATCAATGATTATGCTACATGGTTTCCCTTGCACTAAACTTCTAGTGCGGAAGATGTTTTCTCTTTGCTCAATTCCATCCTCCCTTTGCTGAATATTGAGCATCCTCCTAGTCACACACAATCTCTGAACTACATCTTCCGGATCATCAGATTCATAAGTGGCATCCTCCAATGGTGGCATGTCAGCGAGTGCAGGGTCGATATCAGGAACCTCTCTCTCATCATCAGAGTACAATTTTCCATGCTCAATGGTAAGCATCACTCCCTTATTTGGGGATTGTGACACAATATGCCCCACCACATGCACGTGAAACATTTGATATTTCTAGCTCTCTCAGCAACTTTCATAGGCGCATTAGGGGTCTTAGATTCAGCAACTTTCGACTCCTCCTTTCCTCTCCATGGCAGCGCCTTTGGTGTGTCTAGCACCTACTTGCTTGAGCTCCCAAATTCCTTCTTAGAATACTTGGCACTAGCACTCCAACTTGTATATCTTGATATCCTTTCCATCTTGGCTCCTCGGAGTTGCTTCGCAATCTTGGAAACTAAAGCTACCATCTCATCAAGCTCTGCATAGTGCTGCAACTCAAGAATATTAGCAATGTCAACATTCAAACCAAAAAAGAATCTAGACATGGTGGCATCTTCTCCTTCCACGATCCGACTTGATTCATGGCCATTTCAAGTGCCTTCCAATACTCTTCTACAGTTTTGGTTCCCTGTTTCATTGCTTGAACTCTATGAAGAATTTCACTCTAATGAGTTGCAGGAACAAATCTCTTCTTCATTATCCTTCTCAACTCTTCCCAAGTCTTTATCTCATGTTCGCCATACTCTCTCCTTGTAAAGACAAGCTTTTTCTACCAAGACCTATCATAGTCTTTGAATTCAACCACATCAATCTTGACCTTCTTCTCCTCAGTATACCTATTGATACACTCAAGTAGGCTTCAAGTACCAATAGAGGTGATGCTTGCCCCATGGTGCTTCCACAAAGTCCAATCACAAGAGCTAGGTCAAGGATGATCAAGAATCAACTCTTACAACATGTCCAATCTATGATGGATCAAGAGTTGCAAGAAGAAGCCATGATCAAGCTTGGAGAAGAGATAAAAGAGAAGCCCATCAATTTGCTGTCAATTAAGGAGTAATTGACTCAAGAGCAGTGTATGGGACTCAGTCGACATCAGCCCAAACAACATAGGCTATGTCGACATATCTTTTGTGTTTTATTATAGTGATGTCAATTATATTAAGTAATTATCTAAATTTTGGCTAAACTATCTTTATTATTGTTATGTTGGGTCAAGTTCATTATTAATTAGGTTGATTAATGTGGGCTTAAGTTATTTAGATTTTTATTATAAAGGGTTAATTAGTGTCCAATACATGTGGGCTCAATTAAATCCTAGTCCATTTAGTAATAGGTAGGGCGGCAACTAGGGGAAGAAAAATCCAATTTGTCTAGGTTTAGTACATGTTGCCCACTTGGGGTTTATTAGACTAGTATAAATAGTTTCGTTTACTGGTTATTTTAGACACCATTGATTATTGATAATAAAAGTTTTTCTTTGAGAGTTCTTCAAGTTTGAGTGATTCAAACAACCCTTGAGTGCTGATTCTCTTGGTTTATATTAGGGATTTAGATTTACTTATCAGGTTTATTTAATCTGTGGAGTGATTATATTTTCCTTGGTACTACTTCTATTATTCTTGCTGATTAGGGTTTCAGAGTTGGCGCCATCAATTGTGTTCTTGAAGCTACTTGTTTCTTTTCTTGCTGATTGAAGGAGGAATAAGGGGTGGAGATTACATTAGTTTGATTGAGATTGAAGATCGGGACTACAATCTGATCTATGGGAATTCTAGTGTTGATTCTAGGGTTTCTATCGTGTCATCTTTTGGTAGCGGAGCTAAGGCTTTCAATCAATCATATCCTTTGTGTTTTGTGTTGTTTTCTTTATGTACCTGTGTTTAGTTCAATTCGTGGCCTGATCTTTTTAGTAATCTAGTTTCAATTCCTTGTTTCTTGTGTTGTTCTATCCTTGTCGATTTCTATATATTAAAAAAAAGTAAAGAGTTGAGTTTTTGTGTTGTGTGTGTTGTCGACATCAGTATTAAAAAAAAAAAAGAGTTGAGTTTTTGTGTTGTGTGTGTTGTTGATTTGAGGCAGGGGCTTAAACTGATTTGAGTCGTGGCTCCTCTAGGCTGCTCTTCTCCTCTCTTCCCCTTTCCCTTTTCTTCTTCTCTTCCCATACTCCTCTTTGTTTTCTATTTATTGTCAGCCCTTGATTATTGTTCAAATCGGCTCCCGAATATGTGGTTGGATATTTATTTCTTTCTTGTCATCCACATTCAATTGATAATTTTTTTAATTAATTGTGCATCGCCGGTTTTTATTAAATATGTCTAATTGTTGTTTTGGGGATGTTGGTGAAAAGTCATTTGTTTTTTAGGATTTGGAGGGATGAGTGAGAAGGAATTGATGGAGGTTTGGACGGGAGGGCATCTGGAGAGATAAACTAGTAGATTGGGATAAACTTATAATTTTTTGATGCTAAAGGATAAACTTATAATTAGAATTAGGATTACGATGATTTATATGAAGGAGATTTGCAAGTAAAAGATTGAGTTGTAGTAGGTGGCGCTGATGGCGGAGTTCAAGCGTTAAAGTACCAGTTTTACTCTAACTCAAAATTAAGTTGCAGTAGGATTGTTTTTTTTTTTTAACTCAAACTGAATTGGCGAACCAAGACTAAAATCTGGCCAACCGGCCGATATTTTAATTAAAAAATCGAAAAAGAATTTTCATAATTTTAGAAATTAAAATTCTGGAAAAATAGGTGGGTCCCACTATTTTTACCATTTGGTTCCAATAAAATTTCAACACGTGTCAGGTGGACCTGGGCAGATGGCCATGTCATAGCCCAAGCTGCCTGAGGTACAGAAAAAGGTCAAAATTCTAAACACGGAGTATACAAAAGGGACAGAAAAACTTCCGGGTATACAAACGGGAGAAACGCGAAACTCGGGGGCCCAAAAAGGTGCTTGACCCCCTAAAGAAAGAAGGAAAGATAACAATTCTAGAGTCAAAACAGAATCCAGGAAAGAAAGAATGATCACACACAAGAACAGGGATATGTATGTGAATGATTATTGGCATAATTGAGCAACTATGAAACAACAATCACCCAACACAAAGAAATCACAGTAATCGCAATCAACAGCAAAGAAATCCGAAACCTGCAGAAAATTTTGTAAGTCAAACCAGTTGCAAAATAGAATTGACAAAAACGATTTGTAACCCTTTTGCCTTACAAATCAACAACCCCAATTCCTCAATCAACAATCAACTTCTTCTTGATTCCAATCAACCAAAATCAATCAATTCAATTCTCAATCAAGAATTAACTTCTTCTTCTCTCTTATCGACAACACAATAATAAAAAAAATCAAAATTTTTTCTATATATAAAATTCGACACTAGTAGAAACACAGGGGAAATAAGGAAATGAAACTAGATTACTGAAAGAACAGGCCACGAATTTGAATAGACACAAGAACAAAAAGAAAAACAACACAAAACACAAGAGGATATGATTGATTGAAACCTTAGCTCCGCTACCAAAGATGATACGGCAACAACCCTAAAATCAGCACTAGAATCTCCTCTGTCTCAATTTGCTTGTCCCGATCTTCAATCTCAATCAAACTGATGTGTATTCCACCCTTCACCTCCTAATTAGCAAGGATTAGACAACAAAGGAGTAAGAATTCACAAAGAATTTAGTGAATCTATTCTTCACCTCCTAAACAGCAAGGGATAGGCAACAAAGAGATTAGAAACATAAGGATTAGAATTATTGCCACAAGCAAGAATTACTTGATAAGTAAACTCAAATCCTAATATAAAACCAAGAGAATCACTCTCTCAATCGATTGAATCCACAATCAAAGAAAATATAATACCTCGAAAAATAAATAATTATGCAAATATATATGTATGGGCTGGTTATTAATTCCAAAATCCAATGCATTAAATCGTGAGTCACATACACGTTCTCATTTAGGCCCAAATTTTTAAAGTCCATATATGTCTTATATAAACATACGCATACAATAGTTTCTCTCCTCAACTGTCGGTTAAGAAAAAAAAGATATAGGTTTTCCTTCATACAACTTAGTGTCTCTTCAAAACAAGTTTCTCACCGCTGCAATACTTTTTCTAATCAAGCCACATGTGTATTCCCCCATTGGCTTCATCGTCCGCAAAGAAAAACAAAAAAAGTAAGCTTGCGACTCCTTTATATTTTAAATCCTTTTATTCTTTGATGTTTATTGAATTACTAAAGCATGAGTTTTGAACCAACATAATTTTGCATCAAACACTCTTTTAAGATGGTTGGTTGGGTTGATTTTACTTGGTTTGAATAATAAGCTTCTTTTGCAAATTTTAGTTTCTGGTAGCCTTTGGATTTGTTTATTTTCATCATTGTTTTGTACAAATTAGGTTTTCAAATTTTTTACGCAATAAATTAGACACACGTAGGAAACTTATGCAATTGGTTGCATTGAAAAATAAGTTTTGTGGAATTTATTAAAAATCGCACAAGTGGACTGTTGTGCAGGAAAAAAACAGTTTTCTGGGCTATCTTAGAAAATTCATAATTAATAATTCCTAGATCCTGTGATAGTGAATTTTATATGGTTGGAAAGCTTGGAATGTCTATTTTAAGTCTTATGTTGAGTATACTTTCGGATTCAGTATGGTTTGGGAGTTATTAGACAGGAACTAGAAGCTGGTCGATTTTGCAACTCATTCGGTGGATTGTTAAATATAATTTGGACTTAGTAGTCACGTTTCATTTGTGAATTAGGTGTTGCAGAGATCGAGACTCAAGCTGAAACCTAAAGTTTTGAGATTGGTAATTTGGATTGGCTTTTGAGGTGGGTTATATTATTATTATACTTCCTATTTTATTAGTAAAGCTATGTTTTAAATATTATTTTCTCATATAAATTATTTTCGTATTTATAACCACCTTTTGTCCAACTTTTTTTAAACTATACTATTTTGACCAAAAGTTTTGATGAGCTAACGTTTACTTCAAATTGTTTTATTTTTAAAACCATTACTATTCCTTCAACCTTGATTTTACCGAACAAGGATTTCGAGATTTCAAAGAAAAGCCTATGTATCTCATATTATATAATTTTTTTCGTACAATACTTATTCTGTCTAAAGATATGATTTGCTCTATTTTGCAAATGTCAAACGTCTCTATCTGGCAAGGGTGTTGCCAGACTTTGTGCACATTGATTGGTTTGATGAGGTATTTAACCTCTATCTGTTTGATGGGAATCATTGATTTCCCTAGGGATCCTTTTGTTCCTCCAGCCGACAAGAGGCCGTTGTAGGACATGCTCGACGGGGCGTGCTTCGCTCTTCTCTATTTCTTATCTGGTTCTGACATCTTAATTCAAGGCTTCCGTTTATTTTGAGTATTATGATTATTTGATATCTAAATTCAAAGCTTCCGCTGATTTTGTGTATTTTTTATTATTTGACAAGTAAGTTTATTCTATTTTGATTATGAAGTATCTATGTTTCGACCTCTATGATTTTAGTTTGGTTTTCATTTGCTTTGTACTATGCCCACTGAGTTATGGAAGGACTCACCCCCATTTTAAAAATATTTTCAGGTGATTAATAAGCTTGAGACGTAATTCATGCTTGGCGAGTTGTCTTGGTATCCGTAGCAGACTTTTGGATTGTTAGAGCTCCACCGTTACTCTAGTTTCTCGGGAACTTTCAAGATTTGGATTATATTAAAATTTTTTATTAGTCTTTGAGATTGCAATTTATATTTATCATATGACTTGTTGGAGGGTTAATGCATAAAAATGTCCCTCAACTTTTTTTATCTTGGCCAATGTTATCCTTAAAGAAAGTATTGGGTAATTTATATCCCTCAACTTGTGCCTAACCGAGTGGAGTTGTCCAATTACTTATAGTAACAGATTTCGAATATGGGACCCACCTGGTATTGAATAAAGGGTTAATGCATAAAAATATCCCTCAACTTTTTTATTTTCACCACTGTTGTCCCTAAAGAAAGTATTGGGTAATTTATATCCCTGAACTTGTGCCTAACCGAGTGGAGTTGTCCAATTACCTGCAGTAACAGATTTCGAATGTGGGACCCACCTATTATTGAATAAAAAATTATTTTTCCCACTTTTTGGATTACACGTCAGATTAGTAACTAAAAAAGTTGTGTGTCCCACCCCAATAATCTGATTTTTTAAAAAAATTAAGTTTTAAAAATTATTGGGGAAAAATATTGAAAAATTTTAAAAAGGAAATTAATCATTATTTATAATTGGAAACAAAAAAATTCAATTCTAATTAATCTGGATTATAATTAAGGTAACTAATTAATTTTGAAAATCATTAGAACTAAAAATTTAAAGAAACTTTGACCAATTTATTAATTAATAAAAGAGAATTAAATATACCCAACAAATCAAACAACCACCATTGTCCACCAACAAGCTCCCGACCAGTCCTACTCCCTTCCCCCCGCCGCCGTGGACCCAATAGGAACAAGGGTCATCGAAGAAGGACAAGGCCGATTGGCCCGAATTTGACCCAGCCCGACGAGGTTCAAACCGGATCTATAAAGATTTATGGTCGCGCGTCATCGCTGCAAGAGGAGTCGGCGAGATCCACGCAACCGAGGCCCAACCAACCGCCATCGCTGCCGCGAGGAAGAAGCTGACGCCACCCGCCGTCGCGCGCGAGAACCACGAGGTTAACGTCGCTTTCGCCAGCAAAGTGTCGGTGAAGGAAGTAGAGAGCCCCTCGCCGACCAGTTACCATCAAGAGCAGGAGGAGCAACATTTTTTTAAGCCGAGGCGAGAGAGACCTCGGGATCTTCTCGCTCTGAGTTCTGGGAGTGGGTGAGGGAGGAGCAGTAGGAGCAGGAGAGGCAGGTGGCGACAGCGGGTGGTGACGGGGCTGGCAATAGCTGGCGCTGCGGCTAAGGTTGGGGGGGTGGAGGTTCTGGCTGGCAACGTGATGGGGAGGAAGGAGAGGAGATTTTTTTTCCGATTGATTAATATCTAGATATTAAATTAATGCAATTAAATAATTTTTGGTGGAGTATTTAAAGTTGTGTTGATGGATAAAAAATAAAAAAATTAATATTTGATTAAAAATGGGTAAATATTATCACATATTTTAAAAATAAAAAATATAATTTTTATCTTTCATATTTAAAAAAATACTTTTTAAAATTTTTTCATATTTAAATAAAATATAGCAGATAAATAATATTTTTATTTAATTTATTTAGATATTAAATTAATCATTTTTGAATTTCTTATTAAAAATATTTTCATATTTTACAAAAAAAATATTTATATAAAGCCAATTAATCATTCTGCCTTCTCCAATTATAATCTTTTTTTTTCAATGTTTAAAAAAATTCAGAAAAAATAAATCCAATCTGACGTGGAAAACAAATACAGTACAAAAATAATTTTTATTCAATAATAGGTGGGTCCCACATTGGAAACCTGTTACTGCAGGTAAATGGACAACTCCACTCGGTTAGGCACAAGTTGAGGGATATAAATTACCCAATACTTTCTTTAGGGACAACAGTGATGAAAATAAAAAAGTTAAGGGACATTTTTATGCATTAACCCCTTGTTGGATTATTCATTTTATGAAAGTATTTTATTTTGGAGATTATATTTGTGAGGCTTGCCTTGTCTTGGGTAGACATATGTTTCCTACTAGGACTAGGCGCCGGTCATGGACCTGGTTTTGGGTCGTGACAAAAAACCTCAAAAGTAATTTTTATTCTCAATAATGCATGTAGATATCATAAAGAAAAGAACCTATTTGTACTAGCTTGTATGGGTTACAGAGTGGTGACCTGGTCACGCATATGGAACTCACTTGGGCCTCGCGTATTGCCTCTACGGTTCTCCGGCGACTACAACAACAGCAAACATATAACATTGCCACAGGTAGATCAAAAAGGCAAACGAAAGTACCATCTAAGTATACGAATTTTGCTGATGCAAATCTTATTGGTTATGCAAACCTTGTAGAATTTGCACTGTCAGTTGCAGAAACAATTGATGTGCAGGAGCCTAATAGCTATAAAGAAGCTATTGCTAGCTCAGATGCTAATCAATGGATTGCTGCTATGGGTGAAGAGATTGAGTCTCTTCACAAGAATCAGACATGGAAGCTTGTTCTATTGCCGAAAGAACAGAAGGCTAAAGGTTTCACACAGAGGGAGGGGATAGACTACAATGAAGTAATTTCTCCAGTGGTAAAATATACTCTATTAGGGTCTTATTAGCTATGGTGGCTCTTCATGACTTAGAGCTAGAGCAGTTAGATGTAAAAGCTGCATTCTTGCATGGTGAGTTAGAGGAGCAAATTTATATGCGTCAACCTGAGGGATTCTTCACTGCAGGTATAGAAGACCATGTTTGCTTACTTAAGAAGTCCTTATATGGTTTGAAACAGTCTCCTAGATAGTGGTATAAGATATTTGATACATTCATGGTTCATGGTGGCTTTACTCGAAGTGCATATGATAGTTGTGTGTATCATAAGAAGCTTGCAGATGATTCTTTGGTGTATTTTTTGTTGTATGTGGATGACATGCTCATTGATGCTAAGAGTATGTCAGAGATTACCGTATTGAAAAAGTAGCTTGGTGAGGAGTTTGAGATGAAGGGTTTGGGTGCAGCAAGGAAAATTTTGGGGATGGAAATCACAAGGAATAGAAGTGTTGGGAAGTTTATGCTTAGTCAACAGTCCTATGTTGAGAAAGTTCTCCAAAGGTTTAATTTAGCAGGTGCTAAATCTGTGTATTCCATTCGCTACACATTTCAAGTTGTCTGCAGACATGTCACCAAAGACGGACGAGGAGATGGAAGAAATTTCTCTTGTTCCATATTCAAATGATGTAGGTAGCATCATGTATGCTATGGTATGCACTCGTCCTGACAATTCACACGTTATTAGTGTTGTGAGTAGATACACGATGTATTTGGGAAAGGAACATTGGAAAGTAATGAAGTGGATTTTGAGATACTTAAAAGGTACTGCTGGTGTTGGTTTGATGTTCGACAAAGCCAAGTTAATGAATTCAGTTGCTGGCTATGTTGATTCAGACTATGCAGGGGACTTAGATTAGAGAAGGTCTTTGACAGGTTATGTCTTTAGTCTTTCTGGTAGTGCTTTCAGTTGGAAAGCAACTTTGCAAGCTGTTGTTGCATTGTCTACTACAGAGGCAGAGTATATGGCTATTACTGAAGTAGTGAAAGAAGCTAATTGGTTACAAGGTCTGGTAAGTGATCTGGGGTTGACACAGAAGAAAACTGCAGTGTTCTGTGACAAACAAAGTGCTATCTATCTTACTAAGAACCAGATGTATCATGAGCGAACAAAGCATATAGATGTCAGACTTCATTTTATTCGGGACATTATATCACAGGGTATTGTTGATGTGAAGAAAGTGTCTACACATGATAATCCAGCACATATGATGACCTAGGAAGTTCCAGTTAGCAAGTTTAGGCATTTCCTAGACTTGGTTGGTGTAGGCAGTACGCAGTAATGCCCTTAAGAGGGCTGTGACAAGGCAGAGGGTTTTTTTTTCCTAGTAGATGAAGAGAATTCAAGTCAAGGGGAAGATTTGTTGTTCTTTTATTGCCTTGAATTCTAGTGGACCTAGTTTATGGTTTGGGTTTGTGGACTTGTTATTAGTTATGGCCCAACTGTTAAGTTGCCGAAAGTGTAGGTTTACATACGAAGACTGTAAACAGGTTCTGTATTGTACTATCATTCATCATAGTGAAAAAACCCTCTCTGTTCTTGTCCGAGAACGTAGGCATCATTGGTCGAACCTCGTTAAATCCTTGTTTCTTTTTTTTCTTTCTCGTTAAGTGCTTGATTGATTGTGAAAATAACTTCGATCTCTTAACAATTGGTAGCGGAGCCGATGGTTCGGCTGGGACGGAATGGTTTGTGACATGGTGATGCTCCCGTGGTTGTTGCCGCCATGTGGAATAAAGAGCGATTGGGCTCTTGGAACAAGCTCGGTTGGAGTTGCCAGGCGTGGCTTCAGAAAAGAGTGGTATCGACAGACTCATACTTCTAAGTGCCTTTCCTATCTGGGCCTAAGTGTAGTTTAGCTCTTGGAGCATCGGCAGACGCGTGCTCCTGGAACAGGCTTGATGGCAGAGTGGGCTCTTGGTGATGTTTCAAAAGTTTCCGAAATATTTCTGTTGAAGGGGGAGTAGGCCCGATGATGTCCGATATGGAAGAATCTCACACTTGAGGGGGAGATTGTTGGAATATAAGTGTGACTGGTGTATCCCACATCGGAGAGAAAGAGGCCAAGTGAGTAACATATAAGTGAAGTGGACCCATGTACCCAATACCTTGAGGTTTTGGGTTACAGAGTGGTATCCTGGTCACGCATATGTAACTCACTTGGGCCTCGCGTATTGTCTCTCTGGTTTTCCAGCGACTCCCGGCTCTTAACAATAATGTTAGTTGAGAAGCATTTATTTATATTTTCTCAACAACTACCAAAATTGACGAAGGACAATAATTATTGGAAATGATAGAACCATGAAGAAGTATAGCTGAAAAGCTAACGAAAATCATGAACAAAAATAACGTTTACCAAAAAGAGTAATCACAAGAGCTCATGACAGATGTGTTTATAATTTACTAGTCTATTATGCACGTGCGATGCACGTGGTATAGTATTATATATTAAAAATCACGAAATATATTAATCATTATTTTGAGAAGAAACATAAAATTTTTTATAATCTAGACAAACAGATATGCATTATTTAGAATTAGTTTATGTGGACACCAATTGAGGTTGGTTCAAGTGGTAAGTGACTTGTTCCGCTTAAGCGAGGTCTAGGGTTCGAGTCCTCGTGTACGCAGAAAACCTCATTTGGGCGACTCACCCACCAATACCTAGGTGCGCCACCAGAGTCGAGCTAGATTTAGTCTAGTGCCTTTGATGTCCTTAAAGGTGGACTGGCCCGGGATACCAGTGGGAAACCCAAAAAAAAGAATTAGTTTATGTGGTAGAACATGAATTTATAAATCGATTATTGTTAATAATATTTGTGAATCATTTGATATTCTCAATTACAAAATTTAAATTATTAAATTATATTATTAATTAATAAGATTATTAAATTATACTATTACGTTTCATTATTATTCCTTTTCATAGTCATTGTGCTTTTTGTTAGTTTACGTTAACTATTCGACTGTACTTCAATATTTCTTCTTCATAGTTCTTGTTGACAATAAACACATCGGTTATGAATTTCTATGATAATTCTTTTTCTTTATTATTATTTTTCGTAGTCATTATTCTTGTTCGTAGTTTCGTTGACTGCTCGATTCTTTTTCCCCATAGTACTTGCTAATAAATTACAAACACAAATGTCATGCGCTCTTGTGATTATTTTTTTTATGATTATTCTTTTTAGAAAACATTATTTTGGTTCATGATTTTCGCTAAATTTTCGGTTGTTCTTCTCCATATTACTATTATTTTCAATAATTATTGTTTTTCGCAATTTTTGGTAGCCGTTGGGAAAATATAAGTAAATGCTTATATATTAATCATTATCTTGACAAGAATTTATATATAATGTACACAAAAAGTTTTTTTATAATCTAGAAAAACAAATTGTTTAGAATTAGTTTTTGTATTAGAATGGCAATTTATAAATCCATTATTGTTGATGATATTTTGCAATCCTTTGATATTATAAATTATATAATTTTTATTATTAAATTATATTATTAGTGAATGAGATTATTAAATTAAACTATTATTTTTCACTATTATTCTTTTTCGTAGCCATTGTTCTTGTTCCTAGTTTTTCGTTGTCAATTCAACTATTCATTAATCTTTCTTCACCATAGTTCTTATTGATAATAAATTGCTGACACTTCTACATTGAGATGTTGTGATTATTCTTCCCCATGACTATTCTTTTTTATAAACATTATTCTAGTTCATTGTTTTCACTAACTCTTCGCTCTTCTTTATAGTTTTATTGCTTTTTTAGTAATTATTATTCTTCTTAATGCTTGATAGTTGTTGAAAAAATATAAATAAAGGTTTATATATCAATCATTTTCTTGAGAATGACATATATATGATGCAGGCAATTCTTTCATAATCTAGACAAACGAATTGTTTAGAATTAGTTTTTGTATTAGAATAAGAATTTACAAATTAATTATTTTCAATGATATTTTTTAATCCTTTGATATTCTACGTTATATAATTTTAATTACCAAATTATATTACTAATGAACGGGATTATTAAATTATGTTATTATTTTCTATTATTAATTTTTTCATGGTTGTTGTTGTTGTTGGTAGTTTTCGCTGACTATTCCACTGTTTTCTGCTTTTGTTTTCTTCATAATTCTTATTGATAGTAAATTACAAACACATCCTGTTATAAGTTCTTGTGATTATTGCTCTATATGATTATTTTTTTCGTAGAAGTTGTTCTTGTTCGTAGTTTTCATTGACTCTTCTTCAAATGTTCTTCTTCATATTTCTACTATTTTTTCAAATACTAGTGCTTTTTACAATTCTTGGTAGTTGTTGTGAAGATAAAAGTGGCATAACCTGTGAATATATAACAGTATACCTCTCTATATGACCAGCCATCCCAATGCCAATATTAGCATAAAAGTCAGCACAAGAATTGACTTCTCTGTAAGTATGTAAAACCTCAAAATTCCAGTCTCAACTCCTCAAATCAGCTATTTTTCTGCACAAAATACTCAATTTATTTGCATACCTAGGGACCTGTAAATGAGTGATACTGCAGCAAAAGAATCCAACTCCACCTCCACCTTCCTCAACGCCAAATCCCAAGCCAATTCCAAACCAGTCTTAGCTGCCCAAAGCTTCGCTTTTAAAGCATTACACCAGCCTACACCACCAGCAAAAGCCCCCAAAAATCCACCATCTGAATCGCTAATCAGTCCTCCAATTCGAGTCTGACCCGGATTACCCTTACTTGCACCATCTGTATTAATCTTCACCCATCCAACACGTGGTTTCTTCCAATAGATAAGCTTCTCCTCCTTCCATCTAACATCATTGTCTTCTCGGCTATAACAAGCCTTCAAGTCCCTCAAGAAGAGTCTACAAGCTCTTACACATCCTTCCACATCCATTACAAATTCTGGGGCAAAGACCCTACTGTTCCTACGCTTCCAATTAAACCAACAAATCACACCAAAAACCACTCTTCATTCCTCACTCCTGCCAACTCCCATACCTTGTATCAGGTTCCTGTAAAGCCATTCACTCAACATCACATTAAAGAACTCTCTAGGAATCTCAAACTCCATCAAAAAACTCATCCAAACTTGTTTTGCCTCCATACAATCATGCAATACATGAATTACACCGTCACTTTGATAACCACAACACGGGCACTTAGCATCACTAGCCATTCCACGCCTACACCTTTGCTCATTAGTTGAAAGCCTTTCATGAGCTACCAACCACAAAAATGAACGAATTCTTTGGGGACCTTGCCACACCCAGATTTCCTTCTAAAGCTTACAATCCGTGCCCCACTTACTCTCATTCAAATACTTGTAGGCCGAGCTTATAAAAAACTGACCATTCTTACCATAAGCCTAAGCTACAGTGTCTTGAGGGGCATCCATAGTAGGCGGATAGACAACAATAATCTTCTGGACAACAAGCTCCGGCAAGAAATGCCTTAACTTCTCTACATCTCACAAACCATCCTCTTTATCAAAGTTAATTACCTTCTTATTCAATTCATTCTCATCAAGCGGGTTGTCAAGCTCAAAAATTAAGTTTCCATGATCCTCCACCCAAAGATCTCTCCAGAACTCGACATCCTGCCCATTTGAAATAACCCAACTTAATCCACCTTCAAATTTCTCCCACAGATTCCACAAGTTCTTCCAAAGATGCGACACTAATTTGCCATCCTTCATACACCATTCCTCCCCATCTTGCCTTCAGTATTTAGCCATCATGACCTGAACCCAGAGTCTCCTAGGTTCATTGATCATTACCCAAATTAGCTTTAACAAAAAATGCTTCATTGTTACTCTTCATTTCTCTAATGCCCAGACCCCCAACATTCTTAGGTTGACAAATAGTATCCCATCTAACTAGATGAAGCTTTCTCCAACTCTCATCTCCACCCCAAATAAATCTTTGACATAATTTATCAATTTCCTCGCATATCCTCTTTGGCAAGCAAGCACTCTGCATAGTATAGTATGGAACTGCGCTAAGAATCGATTGGCACAATGTTATTCTTCCTGCAAAGGATAAATTCGATTCCTTCCACTTAGACAAGTTTTGCTGCACTCTCTCCACAACACTCCCACAGGTAGTCTTTGTTACTCTTCCATGGATAAGTGGCACTCCTAAGTACTTACCAAAATCATTTGTAAGAATGAATCCACACTCCATCGCCCATCTCCTTCTTTCTATCAGCTTCACATTCTCATAGAAAAGAATCCTCGATTTATCAATGCTCACTTTCTATCCAGAGGCTACAAAGAATTTATCTAAACAATTTTTGATCACATTCACATGCAATAGAGATGCTTCAACAAAGAACATTAGGTCATCTCCAAATAGCAGATGAGAAATCATTGGTCCTCTATAGCAAAATTGAAAAGCCTTCCATCTCTCCTCCTGCACAGCATCCTAAACCACATGAGAAAATTTCTCCATACAGATAACAAAAATATAGGGCGACAAAGGGTCTCCCTGTATTATCCCCCTGGAAGCCTTAAATGATTCCAACACAGAACCATTCCATAATAACTGCAATGTAGGGCTTCTTATACACAACATGATGAGCTTACATAATCTCTTTGGTAATCCAATCTCACTTAATGTAACCTCCACAAAATCCCAATCCATCCTATCGTATGCCTTCTCCAAGTCAATCTTCAATGCCATATATTTCCTAACCTTCTTCTTACCTTTAAAGGAGTGCATTACCTCTTGAGCAATAAGAATGTTGTCTACAATCTGCCTCCCTGCCACAAAACTACTCTGACTCTCACTAATAACAGATGGTAGTATTGGCTTCACCAGATTCACCAAAACCTTTGATACTATCTTATAACTTACATTACATAGGCTAATCGGCCTAAATTGCTTAATGTTCTCAGGAATAGCAACTTTAAGGATAAGCACTAGAAATGTTTTATTCACTGACCTCAGATCATCATTACCCTCCAAGAACTCATGCACAAACCTCAACACTTCAGCCCCAACATTCTTTCATTGTGATTGAAAAAAGATTGCTTGATACCCATCTAGGACAGGGGCCTTCAGAGGTCCCATATCCTTTACTGTAGTATATATATCCTCATTTGATATCCTCTTATTCAATTTCTCAACCTCCCCCGACTCTAACATAGGAAACCTGGATTGAGTAAGAAGCTGAGGGTGAGTACCCTCTTCTCTTGAATACAGCTCCTTAAAAAAGGTAACAACATGATTCTATAGCTCTTGCGCATTCTAAATCCAAGTTCCAGAATTATCCCTAAGGGCCTCCACCCTATTTTGCCGCATGCGCATAATGGTGGATGAATGATAGAATCTAGTATTTCTATCCCCCTCGATCAACCATTTTACTCTTGACTTCTGATGCCATAAAATCTCTTCCCATGCCAGGGTCTTATGATACTCAACTAAAAGTTCCTCCTCCAACGAATATAGAAACGGGTTAGGACATGAAGCAAAAGCCGTTTGAACCCCATTCAACCTATCTAGTAACTTTCGCGTTTTGTAAAATATATTACCAAATACATCCTTGTTCTATTTGCATAAACACTCCTACAAATTAGATAACGCGTCAGCAATATGGGTATCCCTTCTCCAACCAGACTTAATCACCTCACTAAAGGACTCATGTTGTAACCAGGCAGCTTCAAATCTGAACGGTTTGATCTTAACCCCAATACCAATATCAATCTGAATAGTGAGCAAAATTGGGTGATGGTCAGACTTAACCCTTGGTAAATTTCGAATCACTGCTTCAGGAAATGACAAACTCCATTGCATATTACCAACTACCCTATCCAATCTTTCAAAAATCCTCCCTAATCCAGCTCTTTTAGGACCCCTCCAAGTGAATTGAGATCCAACTGCACCCGCATCCTCCAAATTACAATCCTCAAGTCTATTCCGGAACAATTTACAGCGACCCAAATCAGCAGGTAGCCCTCCCCTCTTTTCAGATGCTGTAAGGACATCATTAAAGTCTCCCATAATAGCCCAGGGATCATTAATGTCCTCACTCAACCGAAGCAAATCAGCCCAAAATTGCACCTTAAGATCCAAATTTGGGTAACATACACCAAAGTTAGCAACCAAGTAGAACCATCTCACTTCGAAATTTGGCCATGAATAAACTGTGAATTGACCTCCAAAACTCGAAAATCCACCACCCTTCTACTCAGAATCCAAAGACCACCAGAGAAACCACAAGCCTCTACCCGAGCTATCCATTCTAACCCCATCTTCCTAACCACTCTATCAGCAGTCACACCGCTGATGTTAGGTTCTGCTAACACTATCAAATCAGGATTGTGAATCCTCATAAGATCATTCATGATACCTTGGAGCCTTCTACTTTTAGCCCCATGGAAATTCCAATACATAATATTAGCTATCATTATAACATAATGGAAGTAGAAACAAGCTCAATCTATGCTAAGATCAACAGTATCAGAAGAAACAGTTACCTATTCTCCCTCATCACAATCCACTCTAGGAATATCACTATCAGCTGCTTGCTGATTTCCACCCAGTCCTTCACAAGATGTATCTGGATCCGGTGGTCTGCCCATACCCGCCATCACCAAATCCTTGCAATGAGTCTCATTCTGTCATCGATCCCTGTGAATATCCCAAATTTGATCCACTGATATTGTATTAAGTTATGAATATATTATTATTTATGGATTGATGAGATGATTCGATCCTTAGATGAAATATGTTTGTAATTTAATAGAGTATTAATATTTTATTAATTTTAGATTTTTGATACCTTTAACTTAAAATTATTGAGATGATTTAATTTTGGGTTTAATGTATTTGAGGGTTTGGATTTAATAAAAAGTGGGTATTAATTGTTTTAGGCCTATTATTTATTTTTGACCCATTTCAGATGATTTTGGGTATTTAAATGAATGAGAGCCTGGACCAATTAAATATGGACCCTCCAGCAATAAAGGCCCGAAAAAAACACTGAGCTTAGAGGTCCTTTAGACTGAATTTCATCTAGAAATTCAGATTAAATCATTTCCATATTGTGTTTTTGTGTTTATGTAATATAGAGTGGAGTGAGGAGGAGGAAAACCAAATTAGGAAGAAGGGTGAGGGTAAGCTACAAGTTAGGAGTGTTTCTGGAGCTTAAAACAGGTAGAAAACATATTAGGAAGGGCGTGGGAATCAAGCAGGGTCGGAGAGGATCAAAACCAGGAAGGAAAGAACTATTTTGGAAACAGGTGTCGGCGAACATGGCGACATGACTGCCAGCACCTGGCGGGCTTGGAAGGATTACCGCCAACACTTGGCGGACATCGCGAGATGACCGCCAGTGCTCGGCAGGCATCGCTCCTAGTTTTGGCTGTTTTTCGATTATTTCTTGTTCTCTTGATTTCGGGTATCTACCGTTGGATCAAGGGATTCAATCCTGGCCCTTTAGAACAACACCACATCCAGACTCCCTAAACACTATAAATAGGATCCCCATTCACCCTCAAAACTCACCAATTTTCTCTCTTTCCCCTCCATACACACATAAGCTTGGTGCTTGGAAAAATTCTCTAATTCCAAGCTTAGGAAACCTTTCTAGGGTTGAAGTTCCAGACGATTGTCGTGAAGAGGAGTAGCAGTAGAGTAGCAGCAAGAGGAGACCAAGAGAAGGAGAAGGAGGAGGCGGATTGGAGCAAGTTTGTGGAGAAGAAGAGAAGGAACCCGAGTAGGGCAATCTAGTGGAAGCAGTCTTAGAAAAATCACCATATATGGAGCTGTAGGTGTCAAATTATTGTGTTCTTGGACTCCCAGGAAAGCTGAGAAGTAGCTCTACAAGTTTGCTGTTGGTGCTAGAGACCAGTTTGTCGTCGTTCTACCTCGAAGTACCTGGTGAATTTCTGTCAAAATTCTGCTTAGGAGTGGTAAGCAAGTAGGAGCAAGAGGACGGCTTCAAGAGGTAAATCGTTCTAATTTTCTTGGTTGATTGTTGTGTGACGTGATGATGCTGATGATTTGACAATATGTGATGCATATAAGAACTACGTGAGCTTTGAACCCATTATCAAGGGGTACATAGACAGTTTCTAGTGGTGGAAATGCAAGCTTAATCTTTATTTAATTTTTGTTTTGTTTTCGTTTTGTTTTTATTATTTGTTTGCTTGTTTTGTGCAATGCATATGTTAATCTCTTATTGCAATTGATCTCGCTCCAACATAGATGGGTGCCTCACACCTTCACATCCGTGACAAACCCCCGGGTCCACATCATTGGTTCGCTTACTGGTTGCCTTAAGGAGTCATCGGTTGCATAAGGAAGGTTTTCCCCGAATTTTTCCCTTTAATAAAATTCGGGTGGTGACTCCGAAGATGTGGATGACGGTTAAGATGAAGGTGGTGAGTAGGCCTAATTTATTTTGGGTCGGGTACTCACAGTTGGCGACTCCGCTGGGGACATAGAGGGTTTAAGAGATCACGTGCAATCATTGATTAATATGTGGCTTTTGTTTGTCATGTGCGTGCCTTGCATTCATGGATTATGTTGTGAAGCTTCTACCGTAAGAGGGTGAGAGGATCCTAGTTCGGTACATACCGTCCTACGGGGTTATCGGCCAGAGTGGACCCATTTCTCGCCATTTAGCAATGATAGGGGTTAATAGGCCAACGACCTCACGCGTCCTACATCACATGTGAGTAGGACAAGCTATCCTTTAGCGACGGTCCTTCGGCCCCCAACCAGTTGCATACCCTGAGCATCTCATGCATAATGAATCGATACGTTGGACGTGCTTTTTGTGTAATTTCTTGTTGTGAATTTTTGTGCTTTTTGTTTTGATAAAACCAAAAAATCAAAAAACAAAATAGAAAAGAATATAGTGGGACTGCCGTGTTAACTCTGCGTAGGGTGCGACACTGTGTGGTATAAATTGACGAGTCTAGTAAACACATCCTAGGAATGGAAGTCTATATTGATGATGATTTTTGGTGTCGTTTCCCTAATTATCAATCTACCATGTTTTAGGAATCCAAAATTGCATACATCGCACATTGCATATTTGTCAAACAAGTAGAACTCGAGCCGAGGTGTGTCATTTCTAAGGAAAGTTTTCATCTTCCTGGCTGTGATTCTTCAAAAGAAAAAGAAGGAGATATTTGTTTTTTTTAGTGTATTCCATCATGTTTTCATATATTTCGGGGGAAAAAAAAAAACAAGGCTTAAGTTTAGGATTCCCGGTGACCGTGAACTTTATCACTGAATTTTATCCTCATAGGACATCAGGAGTAAGTAATGCCCTAGTTGAAAAGAGATGATGAAGATATTGGAAATCATGGATGTATCCTAAAGGAATGATTATGAGAGGATGATTAGGTTGAAGGTAAGCGTTGACGCGCCGAATTGAAGAACCAAGTTGGGAAGCCGAGATGTGAAGCCGAACCAAGTTGTTGAGCTGAGAATACAAGCTGAGACAATTCCAAGGGGCCTTCTCATGGGAAGAGATGCATTTTTTTGGGAAAGACAATGAAGATCACGAGAAGAGGATGGGACGATATAAGGTATGGTGAGGGGACGAGGAATGAGGAGACTTAATGTTTGGGCATTCACGTGAGACGAGATGTAAGTCCCAAAATCTTAAAAAAATGAGGCGAAATGGAGGGATGAATCTGGGTCTTCTCATGAGAGGCGACATAAGTCTTAAGTTTTGGAAGGAGGAACTGACGATGAGACCATGAGGTATGGCGATGAAGAGGACGATGGAAGTAATGATGAAAGTGGCTGTGAAATGATGAGATGGCGGTAACAAGGAGATGATGGAAACATTAGAAATTGCCTACATGTCCCTAGCTAATGACCTAGTGAGTGGAAAACGGACATGGATATAGTGGAGACATTGGAAGTTGTATCGAGGGATGTTGAGAGGAAAGGAGTTGAGATGCTTGGGCCTTCTCGTGGGAGGAGATGTAAGTCCCAATATTTATGGCAGAAGAGGTGAGATGAGGTGACCTGGTTGGGCGTTCTCCGAGGGAGAGAGATGTAAGCCCCAGTTTTTATTTATGAACTGAACCTGAATTAAAGGACTAGGTTGATGAGCCGAGACAAGGAGCCAACCATTTAAAGGAGCACAATGCCACTTGACCACTTTGGATGATGGACGGCGATTACGACTATTGGAGGAGTAACACGGAATTTTCATCAACTTTCAGGAAGCAACTTTCGGAATTTGTACTCAAGAAAGGATTTTGTGGTTAAGCCAGGAAAGCATGATAACCCGAAGTTTTGAATCAATGGAGGAAGTGCCTGACGGTAAGATCGTGCCACTAATTGAAGAGAGTGCATCTTGGAAGACGAGACGGGACGAGATATTGAGAAGTAGTGCATCAAAACTGAATACTAGAAAGGATGGAGGTATTGCAATGGCCTCATGAGAAAGTGAATGAGTGATCAAGTGAGCCTGAGAAGTCAAAGAAACGAATGCATCAAAATTCAATTGAAGGGACAGACCTGCGCCAACAAATATGCCTAGTCCAACCACCGATGGAAGAGCTTACTCTGGATGATGAACAACTTATTTAGCAGTATTAATGATGAGGGAATGGCGAGAATAGGGATGGGAGGAGATCTCAAATTTGAGTCTAAAGACAAATAGGCGATGATTTAAGCATTTGAATAAGTGTATTTTTGTTGTGATCAAGAGTAAATGAATCTTTATTCCCTAATTTATGTGTGCATGCGTGTTGAATTTAATACACTTCATGAAAGTGCATTGACCTAGCCCGGGAACTTTTCAAATGAACTACGAGGACCTGATTCTGTGGATGTAACCCAAACACCTACCTGCATTCCATCAACCTTGATCGATTTCCAAGCACTCACCCTACCTGACCTTCGAACACCCTTCTAATCTAACGTTCATGTTAATTCTGCCACATTTATTTTGAACATTTGTCTAGAAAAGTTGCTTCCCAAAGATGAATCTAGAAGAGTTTTATCCAAATGCACTTGTTTATAAAGGTCATTCTCCTCGGAGAAAAGAAAAAAGAAAGAGGGGAAAACGAAATGAAAATCGAAAAAAAAGAAAGAAAAACGAGGAAATGACCCTTAGTGCTTGAATGTTGATTCATCATCCATCCCCTGAAACTGGGAAGAAAGGAAGAAGTCATAGTGAACAAGACAAATGTTCTCCTGCTATCTTTTACCTTCTATCAAACACCATTCTACCAAACACCCGCTACCTTTAGCCTTCCACAAAAGACCCCCTTGATAAACACCACATTCACAGATACGTAGGTAACACGGAAACGGACCTGGTCCATTTGGTTTCTAGGTTGGTTCAACGGACAAGATTGGAGTTTATGATTAATATGCCACAAGGGTATTCAAATGCTAGTAGCGGTATCGTCGTTTTCCTCAGAAATGATGTATTATGAGATCTCTCCCTGGCTTGGTTGATGCATCTAATACAGGTTGAGCTGATTCTCTTTCTCAGTGGACCAGAATGACAATTTCTGCGATGGAATGGTTAGGACTTCTCAGTTTTGCAGATTATATGGTGATTAATTTATTTCTCTCGGCGGTACGGTTTGATGGTTGGCTCGGACTTCTCGGTTTTTGTAGTTATATGAGTTTGATTGGTGATTAACTTGTTTCTCTTGGCGCAATGGATTGGCGAACGAATGGATTTCCTCAACTTAAAGTGTTCTGATGAATTTGATTTAAGATCGCCTTGCTCCCCTTGCCGGTTCTTTGGTCCTTTGATGGTACTCCAAATACGCCTTGCTTAAGCAGCCTCAAATAGTTTCACCTAGCATTCAGTCAGCATACTCTCCCAATGATGGTCTCCCGCACTCTAAATGTCTCTTGGATTCATCATCAATCCCTCCTTCAAGTCGATAGTCTACTCCTTCAACGGCCATCAAAGTATATCTGGCCCGAGTGGTTTCCATCTTCCCCGAGCATAGTGATCCAAGTGTCTATGGCATGAAACAGTGGGACGTGCTACCCCTTTGATTTGGTTTTTCTGGGGCATGTTACCCCATGTTTTGAGATAAGCTTCCCGGGGCATGCTACCCTGCTATGTGATGTATTTGTTCCTCGGGGCATGTTACCCCGCTGTGTGTGTGATTTCTCGGGGCATGTTGTCCCACATGATTTGCTTGGGGCATGCTACCCCGTATGATTGGAACCGTAGTCAGGATTCTTGATTTCCAGGGCATGCTATCCCATGTATTGATTTTCGGGGTATGCTACCCCACTTGTCAATGACCTACTTGGGGCATGCTACCCCATTCTAAATCAATTCCCAGGGCATGAAACCTCGTTGCTAGAGATGACTTTCTTTGGGGCATGCTACCCCGAGGGGTATGTATTGCCCCGAGAATTGTTGATGGCTGATAAGAAGGTATGTGATGCCATGGGAGGGATGAGATGATTCCTACCAACCTGGAAAATAAGAGAAAACCCGAGTTCCCCAGGGAGGATGACAAAATCCCTAGAAAGTAGGTAACCCCGAAATCACCCCCACGGGAGGAGACATATCCCTAGTTAACCGAGATGAGAGGATTCTTTGTTGACAACCTAACCCCGAGTTCCCTAGGGAGGACGACTAAAATCCCTAGTTAGCTTAGATGAGAGGATTCTTTGTTGACAACCTAAACACCGAGTCCCCATGGGTGGACGATAAAATCCGGAGCCAACACCGAGTCCCCATAGGAGGACGATAAAATCCCGAGCCAACACCAAGTCCCCATGGGAGGACGATAAAATCCCGAGCCAATACCGAGTGCCACATGGGAGGACGATAGTATCCCAAGTTAGTGAGGATGAGATGATTCCTTGTTAATGACCCGGTTGATGAGATGATTCTACCAAACCAAACACCCGAGTACCCCATGGGAGGACGATAGTATCCCTAGTCAGCCGAGATGAGACGATTTTTGGTTGATCACCACCAATCAAACCCGAGACCTTGTGGGAGGATGATAAAATCCCTAGTTAGCTTAGAAGAGATGATTCTTTGCCAACAAAACCACACACCGAGTTCCCCAAAGAGGACGATAAATCCTTGAAAATCGGGGATGAGATGATTCCCGACCCATGTCACATATATGTCAGCATCAGCATCAACACCTACTCCGTCAAATTTGAGTGTTCTATTTGTCGTTGTTTTGTCTTCAGTTCCTAAAGATTCATGAACGAAGGTCATCTGTGAACACCCCAAATTTGATCCACTGATATTGTATTAAGTTATGAATATATTATTGTTTATGGATTGATGAGATGATTCGATCCTCAGATGAAATATGTTTGTAATTTAATAGAGTATTAACATTTTATTAATTTCAGATTTTTGATACATTTAACTTAGAATTATTGAGATGATTTAATTCTGGGTTTAATGTATTTGAGGGTTTGGATTTAATAAAATATGGGTATTTAATTTTTTTAGGCTTATTATTTATTTTTTGACCCATTTGAGATGATTTTGGGTATTTAAATGAATGAGAGCCTGGACCAACTAAATATTGACCTTCCAGCAATAAAGGCCCGACAAAAACACTAAGCTTAGAGGTCCTTTAGTCTGAATTTCGTCCACAAATTCGGATTAAATCATTTCCATATTGTGTTTTTGTGTTTATGGAATATAGAGTGGAGTGAGGAGGAGGAAAACCAAATTAGAAAGAAGGGTGAGGGTAGGCCACAAGTTACGAGTGTTTCTGGAGCTTAAAACTGGCAGAAAACATATTAGGAAGGGCGTGGAAATCAAGCAGGGCCGGAATTATGAGGATCAAAACCGGGAAGAAAAGAACTATTTTGGAAACAGGTGTCGGAAAACATGGCGACATGACCGCCAGCACCTGGCGGGCTTGGAAGGATGACCGCCAACACTTGGCGGACATCGCGAGATGACCGCCAGTGCTCGGCGGGCATCGCTCCCAGTTTTGGCAGTTTTCCGATTATTTCTTATTCTCTTGATTTCGGGTATCTACCGTTGGATCTAGGGATTCAATCCTGCCCTTAGATCAACACCACGTCCAGACCCCCTAAACACTGTAAATAGGATCCCCATTCACCCTCAAAACTCACCAATTTTCTCTCTTCCCCCTCCATACACACATAACCTTGGTGCTTGGAAAAATTCTCTAATTCCAAGCTTAGGAACCCTTTCTAGGGTTGAAGTTCTAGAGGATTTTTGTGAGGAGGAGTAGCAGTAGAGTAGCAGCAAGAGGAGAGCAAGAGAAGGAGGAGGAGGAGGCAGATTGGAGCAAGTTTGTGGAGAAGATGAGAAGGAACCCGAGTAGAGCAATCTTGTGGAAGTAGTCTTAGAAAAGTCATCATATCTGGAGCTGTAGGTGCCAGATTGCCGCGTTCTTGGAGTCCCTGGAAAGTTGAGAAGTAGATCTACAAGTTTACTGTTGGTGCCAGAGACCAGTTCGGCGTCGTTCTACCTCGAAGTACCTGGTGAATTTCTGTCAAAATTCTACTTAGGATTGGTAAGCAAGTAGGAACAAAAGGACGGCTTCAAGAGGTAAATCGTTCTAATTTTCTTAGTTGATTGCTACTGTGGCATGATGATACTGATGATGTGATAATATGTGATGCATATAAGAACTAAGTGAGCTTTGAACCCATTATCATGGGGTACGTAGGCAGTTTCTAGTGCTGGAAATGCAAGCTCAATCTTTATTTATTTTCTGTTTTGTTTTCGTTTTGTTTTTGTTATTTGTTTGTTTGTTTTGTGCGTGGCATATGTTATTCTCTAATTGCATATGATCTCGCCCCAACATGGACGGGTGCCTCACACCTCCCCATCCTGTTAGAACTAATGCCTCCTTGTCACATACAGGTTTTGATATTGACAAACCAATTGAAAATGATGACAAACTTGAAGCAAAAAAAAAAAATCAATCAAAGAACAAAGTGCACAAGAATTGAAGTGAAAGGCAAGAAGAGCAAGAAGAGTTAGGAACTTAAATTGTACAAGGTTAAATACTCAATTCTTCTAAGTTATTGGTTCAAAACAAAATTAATTTTACTCATGCATCAAATAGCATCGTTTCAGTCATAAAAATGATTTTTGAGCTAAGAACATCGATGTTCCAATTTCCAACATCGATGTTCTTGCCTTCAAACAATTTTCCAAAAAGTGGCAGAAAGCTCAGAACATCGATGTTGGCATCCCAAACATCGATGTTCTTGTGACCGTTGCACTTAAAATGTTTTGTAGTAGCAAAATATCGATCTTTAGATTTTAGACATCGATGTTCTTTCAATTGTGTTTTTAAAAAGTTTGGGCAGAACTCAGAAAACATTGATGTTCCATATGTAAACATCGATGTTCTCATGTAAACTGGTTTTAAAGTGTTTTGGCAGATTGGGCAAAAAATTGATGTTCTCATGTTAGACATCGATGTTTTATTGACTGTTGGACTCAATAATTCATATTTACTGGCAGAACATCTATGTTCTAATTCTAAACATCGATGTTCAGCCGTTATGAGCAGAAACCTTTTTCAGCTTCCCATGCTATTTTGTCTAAAGGTGTTTTGGATTGACTCCCAAACGGTCTTACAAGTTTTCAGACATATAAATAGAGTTATTACACCACTGTTTATGATATAATTAACTCTCTACATTTTAAGCATTCATTGTTATACATTCATACACAATTTTATGAGCCAATATCCTTAAGGATTGAGAGTTGCCTTTATAGAGCTTATCTTGTTCACTCATATCCACTCTTTGAGAGAGCTTTGCTTTGAGTGATTTAAGTGTAGTCATACACCTTAAGGGAGGATTGTTCCCTTGTAGCAAATTCATAGGAAGAGTGTTTTCTTTCTGTGTGAGAAGTCTTGAAGTGAGGTATCTTCAAGCAAGTGATTAGAGGTTCGTGTGACTCGAACTCTAGGATTGTAAACGGTTTGTTAAGCACCCAGAAGCTTAACTTAGATAGTGAAATCTTCGAGAGAGTCTCTCGGAGGACTGGATTAGCCACATAAGTTATGTGTTTGAACCAGTATAAAATTTGGTGTGTCCTTTCTCTCTTTCATTCCGTAGTTATTTCCTGCAAAATTTCAATTCGTCCTTAAAATACTATTCACCCCCCCTCTAGCGTAGGGCACCTATCCTAACAATTGGAAGCGGAGCCTAACTCTCTGAGAGACTTAACCGTTTGAGAGGAAACTTTCCATGCCTTCTTCAAGTAATGAGTATGTAGGAATCTTTGAAGGACAATCCACCACCCGTCCACCTCTCTTTGATGGCACAAACTACACCTATTGGAAGGAGAGGATGAGAATCTTCATCCAAGCCAACAACTTTGCTCTTTGGCTAATTTTAAAGAACGGAGAGCAAATTCCAACAAAGAAGGTTGGTGAAACAACAGTGACAAAGACGGAGTACAACGCTGAAGACATAAAGAAGGTTGAAACAATGCCAAAGCAATCAACATGCTCTACTGTGTAGTCAATCCTGATGATTACCGAAAAATTTCTTGCTGCACAACTGCCAAAGAAATGTAGGACAAGCTGGAGATTACCTACGAAGGAGTCGATCAAGTTCGAGAGGCCAAAATCAACTCCCTCACTGCAAAATATGAACTCTTTCGAATGAACGAGAACGAGATGATAGAGGAGATGTTTGATTGATTTTCAAAAATTGTAAACAACCTTCATGCACTGAAGAAGGTCTATTTCGGCAAGCACTTAGTCAAAAAAGTCCTTAGAAGCCTCACTCCCGAATGGCGCTCTAAAGCCAACGCAATATATAAAAACATCGGGACATCGAACACAACCATTGACGGCCTTAGAGGTAACCTTCTAACTTATGAAACGACCATTCTTAAACCCTCTTAGCAGGAACCCAAGAAGAAGGATATAGCTCCAAAAGCTTCCACTTCCAAGACTCAAGTGCTCACCGAATTGGACTTTAGTGAGGACGAACAAGAATTCGGAATTTACATCCGAAAATTCCACGAATTCATGAAAAAGGAATTTGAAAAGAAAGGAAGAAAGCTGTCCGGTCCGTCCAAGTGCTATGGTTGTGGAGAGGTTGGGCACATCAAACCCAAGTGCCCAAGGCAAAGGAAGGAAAAGAAATGAAGCCCTACAAGAAGCAAAGGGCATACATTTCCTGGGGAGGCAATTCCAGCGATGAATCATCCGATAGCAATGAAGAAGAAATGGCCAACCTATGTCTCACGGCACTCGAAGAAGAGCCGGAAGAGGTAAGTACCACTTCTCCGAATGAAGCTTTTTGCTATGAAGAATTGCAAAATGCGTTTGATGAGCTTTATAGTGAATATATTTTTGCTTCTAAAATTAACAAGAATTTAAAGAAACAACTTACAACTCTAGGAAATGATATGGAGAAGTTGTCAAATAAAAATGAAAAGCTCAAGGAAGAGAATAAATTTTACGGAAAGAGGAGTGCTAACAAACCAGAAAATTCAACTAGGGAATGTTCATCATGTATGTCTTTAAAGGAACAAGTTGAAAAACTTGAAACAACCTTAAAGAAATTTAACACCCCTCAAAAGAACTTAAATTCTATCTTAGGTAACTTGCAATCAACTAAACATGGACTAGGTTTCAAGAATGAACCTAAAAAGAAAATTGAGACTAAACCTAGGAAACCCAAGGTTCAACCTAAGGAAAACAAGGTTAGTAAAGTGAACAAGTATAGACAACATAGCAACTACTACCAACCTAGAAGAATGTACAATCCAAATGTTATTTGCCATTATTGCAATAGGGTAGGACACATTGCTCCTGTTTGCTTTACTAGGCATAGGCATTGGGCTCAAGAAGAAGCTCATTACTGTCATGCCTCTAACACTCAAGGACCCAAGAAGATTTGGGTACCAAAAACTCATTGAAATGCTTGTGTAGGCATGCTTGAAGGCATCAAGTGTACTTTGGTACCTTGATTGCGGATGCTCCAAGCACATGACTAAAGTAGCATCCAAATTCTCATAAATAAGGCATATTGAGTGTTTAATAAATTGAGGAGCCCCCTCATGTAATATTTGAGAAAATGATACTCGCTTGGCGAGAAAGGTTTTTTTGTGTTTGTTTTGCAGGTACCCCTGACTTAGGCCAAAAAATAGGGGGAACATAAATGTCGAGACAGCACAACATCGTTGTTGTACAATGAAACATCGATGTCCAGCCTGCACCAAAATTGGACCCGAGGCTGCAAAACATCGATTTTGAGACCCAAACATCGATGTTGAGTGAATTTCAGCTCACATTAAATTCAACAAGTAGCTGAAAACATCGATGTTGAGAGTCCAACATCGATGTTCCATCAAGTGCACAATCAAGCCATTTACAGGGTGAATAAAACATCGATGTTCAGTATTGAAACATCGATGTTCAGTAAGTATTCTACTTTCCAGACTCTTCAAAACATCGATGTTCATATTTGGCAACATCGATGTTCTGCCGTTGGAGCTTAAAATTTTTTTTCACCCGGAGGCTCAAAACATCGATGTTGCACATGTGAACATCGATGTTTAGCCGTTATTTTTCAAAAAATATAGCTGTTGGAGCCTATTGTCAGCACTCCAACAACTCTATTTGGCTCCCACATATAAATACATGCCTCCTTCTCTCATTTACACACTCCATACTCTTCATTCATACTATTATTACTCTCAAAATCCATTCTCCTACTCATTTCTTCTCAAGAATGGCAAGTGGCAAGAAGTCTTCCAAGGGAAAATCTCCTGTGAAGGAGAAACAACCCAAGAAAAGAGGAGGCTCCTCAAGCTCAGCTCCTCAATTTGTTGTGGAAGGCACCGCTGTTTGGTTCTCTTCCAGAACTGAGCTCAATCACTTCCAGTCTCTCTACTCCAAGCGTTCAATTGCAACTCCTCGGTATCTTCCGGTGGGTTACCCGAAAGAGAAGAAGTACACACAGCTTGAAGCATATCTTCGGGCATCGGAATTGTGGGGGTTTGTGACCAAAACGTGCCCTCAATACAGTGCACACTTCATCCGAGCCTTCTACTCCACTCTCCGCCGAGACAGTGACGTCTTATCTGCTCATGTGAATGGAGTATCCATCACATTGACTCTGGAGGAATTCGGGATGCTTGCTAGGTTACCATTTCAGGGTGAGGATATTGCACCCTATGGAGGTGACCAATGGCTCACAGCCCATGAAGCCCCTTTTCTGAATGAGCTCGGCTTCACGATTATTGTCCGTCATAGTTCTAGGAGGCCAATAATCCATTCCATCAACCCGGAGTACCGAGTTATGTTCTATCTTCTCACCCGGATAATTAAGCCAAGAGCCAGAAATCACACCATCATGTCTGTTGAAGATGTGAAGGTGCTTCATGCCATCATTCACCATGCACCAATCAACTGGGCACGATTTGTGCTTATGCACATGTCAGACTATGCATCCGCATACACCGAGTATCCACTGCCATATCCATTCTTGGTATTAGGTATTTTGTTCTATGCAGGTGTTGATACCCAGGAAGGTAGACAGGTTCCCCACACAAAGATTTGGGCGATAAGTGACGCCACATTCAGAACTGGAAAATCTAAGCAAGCACCAGGGACTGCTCAAGTAGAGAGTTCCCGTGCAGCCACCTCTCGGAGCCACACTTGATTCCATCGCGGCTTCCATCCACAACCTTCAATTGAGCATCACCAGCATGGGCCGAGCGATCGAGAGGATCGACACGGAAGTGCAAAGACAGGGTCACTCCCTTAGGTCTTACTTTGCCAGTGTCAACTATGAGCCTCAACCATATCACACCACACTTCATGGCTACAATTTTGGAGATGAGGGTGATGATGATGATGAAAACTTTAATGAGAATGGGGAAGGAGATCCAATAGATGTGGAGGGTGATGAAGAAGAAGCTGCTAATGATGATGAAGAAGAGGAAGAAGAAGAAGACATTGCCGGCCAGCAACTCGACGATGATGATGATGGGAGCTCAAGCCCCTCTTTCTAAACCCTTGTCTCATGTTATTTTTTTTATGTCTCTTCAATTTGAATAAATAGCTTGCCATTGTCTTTTCAAATTTCTTTTTGCTAATGCCAAAAGGGGAAAAATAAGTAGAAGTATATGCAAGATTAAATTAAAAGAAGTATATGCATCAAGTTAGGGGGAATCATAGTTTGAAAAACATAGGGGGAATTAACCTCACTATGAATCCATAAAACTTGGCATATACTGAATCCTCATTTTGAACACATAAATTTGGCATATACTCCTATTTGTTTGTCAATATCAAAAAGGAGGAAATTGTTAGAACTAATGCCTCCTTGTCTCATACAGGTTTTGATATTGACAAACCAATTCAAAATGATGACAAACTTGAAGCAAAAAGAAAGCAATCAAAGCACAAAGTGCACAAGAATTGAAGTGACAAGCAAGAAGAGTTAGGAACTTAAATTGTACAAGGTTAAACACTCAATTCTTCTAAGTTATTGGCTCAAAAAAAATCAATTTTACTCATGCATCAAATAGCATCGTTTCAATCATAAAAATGATTTTTGAGCTAAGAACATCGATGTTCCAATTTCCAACATCGATGTTCCTGCCTTCAAACAATTTTCCAAAAAGTGGCAGAAAGCTCAGAACATCGATGTTGGCATCTCAAACATCGATGTTCTTGTGACCGTTGCACTTAAAATGTTTTGCAGCAGCTAAACATCGGTGTTTAGATTTTAGACATCGATGTTCTTTCAATTGTGTTTTTAAAAAGTTTGGCAGAATTCAGAAAACATCGATGTTCCATATGTAAACAACGATATTCTCATGTAAACTGGTTTTAAAGTGTTTTGGCAGATTGGGCAAAATGATGCGGTCGTGGTTTCCTGCAAGTGCACAGGGTTGTTGTAGTACGTATCAAGGTTGTATCCACAGGGACTGGGTTGAATCTGTTTTCCTTAAATTTCGGACAACTAGACTTGAAAACAATTCAACTGGGATGAATTTTGGTGAATAATAATTAAGAAGCAAAATAAGCAGTATGCAACAACAATTTAAACAAGGAAAAGGTCAAGAATGGTGGATTCTTAGGCATCCGGGATCCACATGTCCCGAATTATGCTTATAAACTGCTCTACAGCCTCAGTCACAGACTGACACTGAGATGAGGCTGTGGTTAATGAGATGTCTTGACGGGGCTCCCAACCTAAGGTACTATCAACGGCTTTCGATATTATTAATAGTTCCCTAAGCTTCCATCTACCCCCCTGTCACTAGAGCAGACGTCCACTTAGAGATGAAGTTCAATGTTAGTGTGGATTCCCACAGTCTCTCCGTACCTTCTTTCGAATGCTTAAGGAGTGAAGGTTGACTATTGTAGGTCTAGCACTCCTGCCTTCTCCTTTCGGTCCTTCACCAAATTGCTACTAAAATGAAAGTATGCTACCCAATAATCAATCAAGAATCAAACTAGGAGTTGTGTTATCTCTTGACTACACTATCACAGCGTGAGGCTGTAGAGGGCACAGCCTGAAGCTGTCGACAACAAATTAGTCAGTTATAGTGGTAGGATCTTGCAGGGGCTCTCAACCTATACTGCACCCATTTGCTTTCGCTCACAGGCGCCTCCCAAGATTCTCATCTTCCTGGTGCTCTCGCATAGGTCAAACTCAAGGGGGATGAAGATTTGGTGTTGAGGCTAATTCCTCAATTAGTCTCTAACTCTGACACGAGCTAAGAACTAAGGTTTGGTTGTTGTTTTTCAAGTGAGCTATGGTTTCTCCCTTCGGTACTTCTCCTAGCCACCTGAGTTCATGCATGGGTTTGATCAGAACCTAAACATGGATAAAGGGCTCAACAACTAAAGCAAGGATGAAGGGATTAAAACGTGAGCAATTCATTAAACACAAATCGGGTACATGCTTCCCCCTTCAACCTAAGAAGGGGTTGTTTAGTTCATAACAGCAAATACAAAAACAATGGAGGTATGGTATGTCATGGTGTTTTTGAGTGAACTGAGAGTGAGGGGCAACACGATTTCTGCCCAGAAAGGCTGCAGAATCGCGTTTCCTCTGGGTCCCTTGAATTTCGGGTCTTCTCCTCAACTCACGTCGATCCCCCTATTGCTTTCCTCCTTTCCCCTTTTTGTAGGGTGCACCTCCTCTAGTCTTCTCCTTTCCTCAATTGCTGGAAAACTTCCTTTGTCTGACAAAGGTTTCCTGATTATTCTCCAACGTGCACGTGTGTGTGTCAGGACAGGGGGCGTGATGGGCAACAATTGATGGGTGGTGAGTTCCAAGGCGCCTCTTTGTCTGGGCAAGTTGCAGAATTTCCAGCGGGTGTTGTCAGAGCAAGCGGGATGGGCAGCGCCGATTGGTGGAAGGTGAGTTCCAAGACACCTTTTTTGCAGAAGATAATCATTTTCAGAGAGATTCCCTCTGGGTGTCATGTGCCCATTGCTCCTTTTCCTTCAAAGTGCTCTAGGAACGTAAGGAGAATGATTGTTTAAGTTAGTGGAGCAGGTGGCGCAAGTGGCGGCGTTCTTTATTCTTTTTCCGTTTTCTGGGTTTCTGCAGCGTGTACAGACTCACGCTGTGGCTGAGGCTGTAGCAGTTCTTTCTCAAATTCTTCCTTTAATTGGTTCCTACTTCTTTTGCCGATGGTGAGATGTCATGAGGACTTCTGGGTCCTTGATGAACGACAGCCTTAAGAACACGCTCACAGGCTCTGTCACAGTCTCACACTGTGACTGAGGCTGTATCTTCATATTCTTCAATGAAATCCTATTGATTTGGCCAAAATGTACCTGAAACCACTAATCATACAGTAAGGGATGGAAATTGGAGGGATATGATGGAATATTGCATATGAGGCATATAATCATGATGAATTGAGAGCAATTTGTGTATAAAATTATGCCTTAAACTATGCATATTTCACATGCATCAAAATACCCCAAACTGAAGATTTTGCTTGTCCTCAAGCAATTAAAGAAAAGAAAAGGAGGAATGATTTTCGAGTTCAAAATAAGCAGCTTCAGAAGCAAAGACATTTGACCGAGTAGACCCATAATCACCTATGGCAGACATCGACACCGGGAGCCTTATGAAGTCCAATTGAAAAAAGAGCGCATTTAATCTCCTCAAAGGTCAACTCGGCAGTGACATGGACGCCCAACCCAACTCGATCGGTTGGTTGGCCCACCTAACAGATGATGAGATTCTCGATCGATTTGCATATGGAATATGGCGACGACAACAGCATGTCGTAGAAGGAGATAACAGGTGGAGCCAACGATCCACTAATGGTTAAGCCACCTTATTAACTCGGCTGTTTCTGCGGGGAGCCCTTTCCCTTTAACTCCGTTAACTGTAAAGATACTGAGCCGGGCAAGACCAAGAAATACATAAATAGATTCACCGAGGAAAGGGAGAAAGGAAGAGAGAGCAGTTTCAGTTCATCAGATTTTCACTAAGTTTCTTCCTTGTGGCGCCTTAATTCAAACATCCACTGATTTTCCTTTAATACTGCATCAAATCGAGCCACAATCCTTGTCAGTAGTTTTTTGTCATAAAAATCACAGGAATAACTTTGCAACTGGTATCCATTCTTCTCCCTTTTGGAGAGAGTTCTGCTAAAGTTTAGGATTTGAAAACATCACCTCATATGCAGGCTCGTCACTTCCATCTCCACTAATGTGCACAAGTCTTAAAGTTAGGATCACTAAGACTTGGCTGTGTTATGTTGAGGCTAGGTGAGGGTTGTCAAAGGAAGGAGGATGGATTTTGGCAAAGGTCAATGGCCTGTGAACTTGATTTCTTTCTGTTTTATTTATGAACAGCCTGAGGCTGTGTAGGGGCTGTTGACTTCGTTTTTCCGAGGTCTCATGTTGTTCAGCAACTGTTTTCTTCGTGCTTCAGCCACTTTTTTGATGCAACTATCTACTCCATTAAATTTTGATGGAGTTTGATTCACAAAATGTTGCCATTGCCCCCCCCCCCCCCCCCCCCCCCCCCCCCCCCCCCCCCCCCCCCCCCCCCTTTTTTTTTTTTTTTTGGAGGGATTGGGGATATACTTCTGGTTGCATTCTGAATTTTGTATAGGCTGAGCACGGGTAATTCTCAGTTTTAATTTGCTCAAATCCTTGCTCACAGGCTTATTGACAGGGTGAGGCTGTAGGAGGAAGTTCGTGCCCTTTGGACACTAACGGCCCTTGCTTAGGCTGCAACTGGTCGAGGTGGATTGTGCAGGGTAAATGAATGAC
>JAKUCV010001652.1:25603-39608 GCA_028386065.3 Turnera subulata | reverse complement strand
TGGAGAACTTGTGGACTGGACCGACCCACATAAGAACCCTACATGGAACGTTATATGTATGTCATTAGTGTTTCTTATAGATGTAATTGTCCTCCGACCTGAGATCGTCAAGGTATCCAACATATGAATCATGTACTTTGATATTATTCCTAGTCATCCGTAACTGGGTGGACATAAGGGTAATCATTGGGTATATGCCAAGTATGTAGTGGGTTTTGATTGATCAAGACGGGATTCGTCCGACCCATATAACGGGTATATTATCGTATGGTTTCTTGATAGAGTTGAACTGTTAAATGCATGGCCATGCTCGGATTAGATGATATGGTGATATCACGGGTATCCGTTTTATACAGTTAACTCGGGGATCAAGAAACATAGATTAAACTAATACGAGATTGACATATTCCATGTCTCGTGTTTGATCTTGATAATGGGACGAAGGGACGATGACATATTTCGAGGCATAGAGAATCAGTACTGATCTTGTCGTTCGGGTAGCAATGATGTGTTGCTAGACGCCGCTCTTTGTTTATAATTGTAAAATGGGATTTTACAATTATTGTCGGACGTTACAAGTGCCTACAGGGTCACACACATAGAACCGTTGATTCGGGCAAGTGGTTGAACCGTGGTTGGACCATGGTTGGACCGAATGTGGTTGGACCGTGGTTGGACTGTGGTTGGACCATGGTTGAACCAGGGTCGTTTTGGGTGGTTGGTTTGCTGAATGTCAGCATAATTGAGCCCCCTTTTAGTGCTGAGTTGTGATAGTGCATTAGTGGGAGACAAGGGTTAGTGATTGTTATCATTTTCACCACCTTTGGGGCCAAAGTGTTGGCCATTACTCCATTAATCTAATGCTATGTGTATGAGTGTGTGTGTGAGGTATTATGTTCAGTTTTTCAAACCTTAGAGGCCTGGACATCACGTTTTGACACACCCCAAAAACTCAAGAAAGTCTTGAGTCCAAGTACACACTCTTCTTCTTCTTTGAGAAAAAAGGAAGAACACCAAAAGACAACAAGCCTTTTGATGAGTGGAGTGAGTGATCAGATCATCTTCTTCCTGTCCTTCCTTTCTGAGTTCTTGAGAGGGTCTTGAGAGCTCTTGAGGTTTTCAGCACATACACTTCTTCTTTGAGAAAGAAAGAAGTATAGACACCACAATCATAGCTCCCGGAATTTCTGTTGCTAGCACATCAGTCCGGGAATGCTCGGAAGTTGGATCGTGTGACGATTCCACCTTGATCGCGGTTCGTGTGGATACCGTAGAGGGGCGAGACTTTTGTCTGGCTCTTGCTGATTCGTTCCAGCAATTAGGTGAAAGACCCTAATCTTCCAGGTACGAAAATTTTGTTATACGGTTTATGCATGCTTCACTTGGTTCTTGGTTAAGTTTCCGTATTTCCGCTGCATATTGTGCTTAGTATATGAATTTCATATAGCTTAGGAAACTTACAGTGGTAGCGGAGCCTCTTGTGAAGCTCTAAATCGGATTTATGTGCATATGTGATATGTTCATGCATATATATATGATATGTTATATGTGATGTAGCATGATCATTATATGTTGATTTCAATTGTATATGTGATATATATGATGTTGTTGGATGTGTCAAAAGTGTTTTGACAACATGAACTTGATTGGTATGTGATATCAATCAAGGAGTTATTGGCAGTAAGTCGAAGGGGTTCGACAAAACGAAAATTGATTGTCCGTTTGTGTAAGGAACGATTGTCGTTTTAGTGCAGCAGGGCCATAACATCGATGTTCACAAGAAGAACATCGATGTTCACACTATATTTGCCTTGGCCGAGACCACTGGACATCGATGTACATCACATGAACATCGATGTTCTGTGTAGTCTGGCCTTGGCAGAGAACATTGAACATCGATGTTCATGAGATGAACATCGATGTCCTATGTCGGTTGGCCTTGGCAGATTCCCATGAACATAGATGTTCAGGGGTTGAACATCGATGTCCAAGCCTTGTGAGAATTGTTTGAGATTCCAGAGACCAAATAACATCGATGTTGACATTATAACATCGATGTCCTTGTGTTTAAGAGTCTCAAACATCAACGTTTAAAGGTTAGACATCGATGTTAAAATGCTACTGCCAAGTTTTGGACCTTCAGAACTTTCCAACATCGATGTCCAAGAGTTGAACATCGATGTTCTTGAGCTCTGCCAAATAGTTTGGACTTCCAGAGCCTCAAGGACATCGATGTTCATGACAGGACATCGATGTCCTTGTGTTCCAGAGGCCAAATGACATCGATGTTCATGACAGGACATCGATGTCCTAGAATACCCACATCGATGTTGTGGGAACCAGTGACTTGAACAGCAAATTAAGGACAGATGGAGGCCGAATTGGTGTCTGGCCTGAACAGAAGAGTTGTAGCTCTACTTCTTAGCTTTCCAGGGACACCAAGTTTGCACAAATCTGAGACTGAGTACTGCCAAAATCTTGAACTTTCAGAATCTCAACAACATCGATGTTTGAAAGTTCAACATCAATGTTATTGAGCTACTGCCAAATAGTTTGGAGTTCAAGAATCTCAACAATATCGATGTTTAAGAGTTGAACATCGATATTATTGAGCTAGTGCCAAAGAGTTGGGACAATTTGATTGTCACAACATCGATGTTCCAAATGGTAACATCGATGTTATCATGTATTTTGTTTTTCCAAACTTACATGACATCAATGTATGATTTATCAAGAACAATTATATGTTGATGAAAAATATTAAGTTCTTAGTTGCCTTCCATGATAAGCACTCATCAAGCCTAAGATTAACAATTGGTAGGTTTTGCCCTAGCAAGGTGCCATTGTTTATCATAGGAAGGTGCGAGTGGATAATTGTAATATCTCGACTGCTTGTTGTGGGTTTGGACTTAACTAGGTTATCTTAATAGGATTAAGGACCTAGAGGCAAGGGTTGAGCAAGTCTATAAGATAGACATGGACAAGGTGTTGTTCACTCAACTATCCAAGAGTTACATAGAGATGTAATTGACAAGAGTTGTCTACCTAAATAGCTATGATGTAGGTGATCAGCCCTCGCTGACTTATGTTGTAGTGAAATATGGATCTTGGCCTACTTATATAATTGTCTTGATTTATGTAGTAGGAGCACATTTAATAGAATTCCTTATTAAATGATTTATATGCATGACTATTATTTGTGTGAGTTGATCATTGTTGCAGAATTACCATAGCACAAAACACTAGCATTTATTATTGCGATTGGTCCTTGAGTAGGACAAGCTGAATAGGAATAGTTTCCTAGAGTGGCATCACATTTTGAGGATAGTCATCAAACAAGAAAAATTTGTATGTCCTTGAAGGGCCTGTTCTTAATGAATTGGCGCCTAATGCTTCTAGGGCAGAAGTAGATGCTTGCGAGAAGCATGTTGATGATGCATTGGATGTTGCATGCCTTATGCTAATTGCCATAGACTCTGAGCTTCAGAAGCAAGATGAGAACATGTGGGCGTTCGATATGATCAAACACCTGAAAATGCTCTAAGGAGAGCAAGCAAGGCATGGGAGGTACGAGACCTCTAAGGCATTGTTCCAATGCAAAATGGCTGAGTTATCACCCGTTAGACCTCATGTGCTCAAGATGTTTAGATACATTGAGAGCCCTGAGGGTCTTGGTTTCCTTGGAGAAGGAAAGGGTAAAGCAAAGTTTGAGAAGAAGAAGAAATGTACCAAAAGGTTTGGTGCATGTGCATCTTCTTGTTCTCATGTGCTGAAACCCAACGGTGGTGTTGCAAAGGTAGGAAATTGTTTCCGTTGCAACAAACCAGGCCATTAGAAGCGAAACTGCCCTGTTTACCTTGAAGAGGTAAAGAAGCAAAAGGGAAGTGAGACTTCCGCTTCAGGTATTTTGTTATAGAGGCTTATATCTCTACCTCTGCCTCATGGGTATTAGATACCAGATGTGGTTCTCACATTTGTAGAAATGTGTAGGAACTGAGAAAGAGTGGGAGATTGGCTAAGGATGAGATAGACCTACGCCCCGTATTGGAGCAAGAATTGCTACATTAGCCGTAGGGATTTTCTATCTATTCTTACCTAGCATTTTGGTTTTAGAACTATACAATTGCTATTATGTACCTACCATAAGCAGGAATTTGATTTCTGTGTCTTGTATGGACAAGAAAAGTTTTATTGAGAATAAAGAACAATTGTTGTTCTATTTATTTCAATGAAATTGATTATGATGGTGCATTTTAAACGATGGTTTGTATGTTCTAAACCTAGTAACGCCTATCTATAACATTAATACGAAGAAGGTTAGATTACATGATTCTAGTGAAACCTATCTCTGGCATAGTCGTTTGGCCCATATAAACGAGACTCGTATTCCTAAACTCCATAAAGTTGGATTTTTAGACTCATTTGATTTTGAATCATATGAGACATATGAGTCATGTTTGTTAGGCAAAATGACTAAGGCTTCCTTTACGGGTAAAGGTGAAGAGCCTAGGAGTTGCTAGGTCTAACACATACTGATGTATGCGGACCTATGTCTACACAGGCTAGAGGTGGTTTTCAATACTTCATTACGTTTACTGATGATTTCAGTAGATATGGCTATGTGTATCTAATGAAACACAAGTCAGAATGCTTTGAAAAGTTCAAAGAATTCAAGAATGAAGTACAGAATCAACTTGGTAAAAGTGTTAAGATGCTTCGATCAGATCGAGGCGGTGAATACTTAGACTGAGATTTTCTTGACTATCTATGGGATTGTGGTATAGTATCACAACTCACTCCACCGGGTACACCTCAATGAAATGGTGTATCCAATAGGGGAACAGAACCTTGTTAGACATGGTTCGTTCTATGATGAGTCAAGCTGACCTTTCTTCTTTCCTTTAGGGACATGCATTATTGAGTGCTGCATTTCACTTAACCGTGTACCATCTAATCGGTTGGATAGACACCATATGAGATATGGATTGGGAAGCGTCCCAATTTGTCTTTTATGAGGACTTAGGGCTGTGAGGCTTACGTGAGACGTGAAGCATCAGATAAACTCGGCCCTAAAACTGACAAGTGCCATTTGTATGATACCGTAAAGGGTATCATTTCTATAATCCTTAGAGCACAAAGTGTTTGTGGCTCGGAATGCTATTTTTCTAGAAAGAGTGTCTATTTCTAGAAGAATCAGTGGGAGGAAAATAGAACTCGAAGAAGTTCGAGATAAAGAGGCGGAGATGGAACAAAGGACAGGATCCACAAGTTGTTGTGGATGAGAATCCTGTACCTCTAACACATGGACCGCGTAGGTCGGATAGGATTCGGCGTGAGCCCGAGAGATATAGATTTCTCCTGACTCATACTGGTGATGTGATGCTCATAAGTAAGGATGAGCCCACTTTCTATCAGCTGACCATTACGGGTCTTGACTCCAAGAAGTGGCTTGAAGCTATGAATTCGGAAATGGAATCCGTATATCAAAACAAGGTATGGACCTTGGTTGATCCACCTGAAAGGGTAAAACCTATAGGGTGCAAATGGGTCTTTGAGAAAGATCTACATGGATGGTAATGTGATTACCTTTAAAGGGCAATTGGTTGCGAAAGGTTTCAAGTAAGTTCATGGTATTGACTATGATGAAACTTTCTCACCAGTCGCTATGGATAAATCCATCCGGATTCTATCGGCTGTAGCTACATACCATGATTATGAGATATGGTATGCAGGTTGCAAAGATCCATTTATGGATTGAAGCAAATTTCTAGGAGTTGGAATCTTCGTTTTAATGATGTAATCAAAGAGTTTGGTTTCATCAAAAGTGAAGATGAATCATGTGTTTACAAAAGGTTAGTGGGAGCACTATTGTTTTCTTGTTGTTGTAGGTCGACGACATCCTACTTATTGAGAATGATATTCCGACACTAAAATCTGCAAAGACTTGGTTAGGAAAGAATTTCTCAATGAAGGACTTAGGAGAAGCTACCTAAGTATTGGGTATAAAGGTCTATAGTGATAGATCCAAAAGGCTTCTCGGGCTAAGTCAGAGAACATATGTTGACAAGATGCTAAAGAGGTTTAGCATGCAAGATTCCAAGAAGGGATTCTTGCCCATGTCATATGGCATATCTCTCTCAAAGAGTCAATCTCCTAGTGCGACTAGGGAGAGAGAACGGATGAGTAAGATCCCGTGTGCTTCGGCAATAAGATCTATCATGTATGCCATATTATGTACTCGACCGAATGTCGCTTATGCTCTGAGTGTCACGAGCAGATGCCAATTTGATCCCGGTGAAAGTCACTGGACAACAGTTATATATATCCTTAAGTACTTGAGAAGCACTAAGGATGCATTCCTGGTTCACGGAAGCGTTAATGGGCTTGTTGTAAAGTGTTACAAAGATGCTTGCTTCCAAACTGACAGGGATGATTTTATATCGCAATCAATTTACGTATTTTGTCTTGGATGTGGCGGTGTTTGTTGGAAGAGTTCCAGGCAAGAAACAGTTGCCGACCCTACAACTGTGGCTGTGCAAAGTTCCGTTTGAGAACTATGTATCAGATCTATTGTCTAATCTTCTCACGCAGCGGAAGCATGATGGTCATGTTAGATCCACATATATGAGATATATGGATGATTGGCTTTAGTGCAAGTGGGAGATTGTTAGTGTAATATGCCCAAAATCCAATCATGGATGATTAATTGTAGTCACGTATACACATTAAGGTTATTCCAATAAGTATCGTTTATGAGATAAACGGTTGTACATACTTATAACCCTAGAATATTTCATATTCTTAAATGTCCCTAGTCGATTATTATTACGGATGGGTTGTAATAATAAATTAAGACTAGCGTATGTTGAGAATTGCATATGTGATATTTGGAGAACTTGTGGACTGGACCGACCCACATAAGAACCCTACATGGAACGTTATATGTATGTCATTAGTGTTTCTTATAGATGTAATTGTCCTCCGACCTGAGATCGTCAAGGTATCCAACATATGAATCATGTACTTTGATATTATTCCTAGTCATCCGTAACTGGGTGGACATAAGGGTAATCATTGGGTATATGCCGAGTATGTAGTGGGTTTTTATTGATCAAGACGGGATTCGTCCGACCCATATAACGGGTATATTATCGTATGGTTTCTTGATAGAGTTGAACTGTTAAATGCATGGCCATGCTCGGATTAGATGATATGGTGATATCACGGGTATCTGTTTTATACAGTTAACTCGGGGGATCAAGAAACATAGATTAAACTAGTACGTGATTGACATATTCCATGTCTCGTGTTTGATCTTGATAATGGGACGAAGGGACGATGACATATTTCGAGGCATAGAGAATCAGTACTGATCTTGTCGTTCGGGTAGCAATGATGTGTTGCTAGACGCCGCTCTTTGTTTATAATTGTAAAATGGGATTTTACAATTATTGCCGGACGTTACAAGTGCCTACAGGGTCACACACATAGAACCATTGATTCGGGCAAGTGGTTGAACCGTGGTTGGACCATGGTTGGACCAGATGTGGTTGGACTGTGGTTGGACCATGGTTGAACCAGGGTCGTTTTGGGTGGTTGGTTTGCTAAATGTCAGCATAATTGAGCCCCCTTTTAGTGCTGAGTTGTGATAGTGCATTAGTGGGAGACAAGGGTTAGTGATTGTTATCATTTTCACCACCTTTGGGGCCAAAGTGTTGGCCATTACTCCATTATTCTAATGCTATGTGTATGAGTGTGTGTGTGAGGTATTATGTTCAGTTTTTCAGACCTTAGAGGCCTGGACATCACGTTTTGACACACCCCAAAAACTCAAGAAAGTCTTGAGTCCAAGTACACACTCTTCTTCTTCTTTGAGAAAAAAGGAAGAACACCAAAAGACAACAAGCCTTTTGATGAGTGGAGTGAGTGATCAGATCATCTTCTTCCTGTCCTTCCTTTCTAAGTTCTTGAGAGGGTCTTGAGAGCTCTTGAGGTTTTCAGCACATACACTTCTTCTTTGAGAAAGAAAGAAGTATAGACACCACAATCATAGCTCCCGGAATTTCTGTTGCTAGCACATCAGTCCGGGAGTGCTCGGAAGTTGGAACGTGTGACAATTCCACCTTGATCGCGGTTCGTGTGGATACCGTAGAGGGGCGAGGCTTTTGTCTGGCTCTTGCTGATTCGTTCCAGCAATTAGGTGAAAGACCCTAATCTTCCAGGTACGAAAATTTTGTTATACGGTTTATGCATGCTTCACTTGGTTCTTGGTTAAGTTTCCGTATTTCCGCTGCATATTGTGCTTAGTATATGAATGTCATATAGCTTAGGAAACTTACAAACAGCTCATCACATAATTTGAAACCGGTTGGGCTACAGCTTTGATGAAGAGCTCACGGCCCGCCTCCGACAAAAATCTCTCCTTCCATTGTCCCATCTTTTTAAGGAGCCGGTCTCGCACACAAGCAATAATGATCTTCTTCGATCACCTACCATAGCCGGTAAACCAAGGTATTTCTCAAAAATGTCCACTACCTTTATGTTTAAATCCCCTTGGATCTGAGATATCAATTGTTTTGATGCATTTCGGCTGAATAACACCTCGGATTTATCTAGGTTTACCTTTTGGCCAGAAGCTTGCTCATATTGATGCAGGATAGAGGCGATGGAGCGAGCTTCTTCCCTTGTAGCTCTAGCAAAGAAGATACTATCATCTGCAAAGAACAGATGGGAGACAGTCGGTGCCCTAGGACATACCCGAACTTCATGTAAAATAATATTATCCTTAGCCCTGTTTAGTAGTGCAGAGAGACCTTCATCACAGAAAAGGAATAAGTATGGTGATAACGGGTCTCCCTGCAGAAGACCTCGAGAAGGAGTGATAATGTCTTGTGGCCATCTGTTAATGAGCAATGAATAAGTCACTGTTCTGACACATCTCATCACAAGGTTAGTCCATTGTGCATTGAACCCTAGGCATGATAGGACCCCCTCTAAGAAATCCCATTCAACACGGTCATACGCCTTGCTCATATCTAGCTTCAACCCCATATAAGCACGCTTACCCCTACATCTTTTCTTCATGTAGTGGAAAGACTCGAATGCAATCAAAGCATTATCGATGATCAGGCGGCCAGGGACGAAGGCACTTTGTTCCTCTCCAACTATGTTCGGTAATATAGTCTTTATTCTATCAGCAATCGACTTGGTGATCAAGTTAAAGACTACATTACAGAGACTTATTGGTCGAAATTAGCTACAACTCTCCGGGCATTTTACTTTAGAGATAAGAGTAACAAAAGTATGGTTAAGAGAGGAGGGATCAACCCTATTATTCATTACACTCAAGACCATAGCACAAACATCATCACCCACAATATTCCAAAATTTTTGGAAGAAAAGAAGGGACATACCATCAGGACCAGGAGCTTTGGAAGGGTGCATCTGTTTCAAGACATCATACACCTCCGATCGAGTAAAAGGTTGGGCAAGGAACCCTTGCATCTCTTCAGTGACACGAGGTTGAATGCATTGCAGTACCGGATCCATTAACAAATTTTGACCCGAGGAGAATAATTCAGAAAAAAAAAAAAACTGATGGAAGACTTTAGCGATATCAGTCTGAGTAGACACCCAATCTCCGAACCCATTCGTAATCCCAGTAATTATATTGGTTCTCTTTCATTGGTTAGCTTTGTGAAAAAAGAAACTAGTATTCTTATCTCCAGCTTGTAACCAATTAACTCGGGACCTTTGTGCCCATAACAGTTCTTCCTTCTGGATTAGGTCTGCAAGTGCCGCAATAAGCTCCTTAGTTTGAATAATGGTTGAACCAGTCTGCGGCTGCAGATGCAATTTACCCAGTAGGTCACGCTTTTCTTTGATAGTTGCAGTAATGTTCTCAAAGCTACGTTTACTCCATTCCGATAACATGTTACCACACCTGGATATCTTTTCCCGAATTCTAGCCACTGGTTCCAAAGAAGCACTACTCTGCCGAGCTCTATCCATCGTGTGACCACATTCCTCTTTCGTCAACCATACCTGCTCAAAACGAAATATCTTCTTTTTCTGCCTAATCAACTCCTGTGTACTATCTAGAATCAGCTTCAAGGGAGCATGGTCTGAGCCATGTCTAGGTAAGTGCTTCACAAGAGCATCAGGGAAGAGAGAGGACCAAGAATGGGAGGCCACCATACGGTCAATACGCTCCTCAATATAGGATCCATCAGTGTGTCCATTGGCCCATGTATAGTTGCACCCCGAAAAACCCATATCATGCAGTTGTAACTCAGTTAGAGTGTCATGGAATAGTTGCATGGCTGAGAAATTATGACGATTGCCACCCTTCTTTTCCCACTAAAACAAAATTTCATTGAAGTCTCCCCCGCAAATCCATGGTAAATCTTGTTGCTCCCCTAGACGTCTCATCAACTCCCACATTCTCCACTTCTCCGTCTGTTCAGGCCATCCGTATATTCCAGTAAACCTCCAATCCTCCCCCGCCCCAAAACCTCGGACCGAGACATCGATGTGATGAAGGGATAAAGATCGAAGAGTTACGTCAATAGTATCTCTCCAGAGTAGTGCTAGGCCTCCACTGCGCAGTCTTCCTGCCCCATCACATTCGACCACCAGCATACCCTCTTAATTGAGACGCCTACGAATTTTTTCCATCTTAAACTTCTTGAGCCTAGTTTCCGAAAGGAAGACTAGGAGAGGATTTTCAAGCACAATTTGCTTGCAAAGAGAGGAAACTGCATGTGGATCCCCCAAACCACGACAATTCCAACAAAAGAAACTCATGATGCTTGGCGGGGTTGCTGAGCAACCTCCGCCGGAATAGAAGAAACATTGGTAGACGAAGAAAAGTCATTTGAACTCTTTAACTTCTTCCCCTCTGTTTCATCAATGAGTAACATCTCCATATCCCCATTCCTATTACCCTTTCGCTTCAAGTCTTTCACACTCGTCCCCAACGGAGTGTGATAGTCAGTCACGCAAGCACGGCGTTTCCATCGACAATCAGCTCGTCCCGGCTGGAAACCATTCTCTTCTGACCCGAAATCCTCTACTGAATAATCCAACGACCCAGATCCCGTTGCTTGAACTAGAGAATTTGAAGAGATCCCAAGCGTGGCTGTTTCAAGTAGAGATATGTGGGTTGAAGTCGAAGACGGGACCCTCTCTTGTGCCAACTGACTAACTCTGATTCTCCTTAAACTCTCACCCCTAGCATCCAGTACCTGAGGAGAACCCATTGCCCCATTAGGGAATTTTTGAACCTGCTCCACTTCCAACTCTCCTCGCTGTTTCGACAATACATTGTTGTTCACCACTTCGTCCAAGGCAACAGGTGGTGGATTCAGGACCCCTTGCACTGACTTCAGCTGACTCGGAGTATAGCTACACTCCACAGGAAGCTCTGTGGCTAGCCTAAGCGGATTCAAAACTGAATCACTACTCACGCCACTGCTCGCCATACCAGAACTGAGCCCAAAAGCCTGCACCCCTACAACTACTTTCCCCAGAGCCTTGGTAGGCGTCCAAATCCCGCCCCCTACAGGGACAATGTTATCCTTTTCACTGAGAACCAAATCCCTTTGTTCTCTGGAATAACTGCCTGGTTCTACTGTGATCGGGGGGGTCGATCTGGGACTCTCGGGAACCTCGTTAACATGCTCACCAACAGGCGTAGGGGATGGTTTAAAGATCAACTTTCGGCGTACAGATGTCCCCTCCTTACCCCTTGCTGCTCTTGACTCTCCAGGTCGTTTAGGTGAAGCCCTCAACCAACTGCCAAAGGGAGTATTTTGTAGGTTCAAATCCTCATCGTCACCCTCGGCACAGTCTTTGTCAATATGACCTAAACAACCACAATAAAAGCAAAACAGAGATAGGCGCTCATACTTGAAACAGACCCACAGGGTATCCTTATTCTTACCTGCCATAAGAGAGCCCCTGACCAGAGGCTTGCGTACATCGAAGGGGACTCGGAATCTGATGTATTTGCCCCTCTTGAGATTGCACTTGTCCTCCAACCCTTGGAATAGCCCCACTTTGCTGCCAAGTTCGGTCACCAGTTTTTCAGTTCTCTGATTAAAAGCAACATCATAGACACGCACCCAAAGAGGAACCTGAAAAAACTAAAGTGATGAAGTTTTTTCATCACCAGTTAATTCCTTGAGCAGCACGACTTGATCGTCAAAATTCCAAGATTCGTTATCCATAACCCTCTGCTTATCTCGCCAGTGAAAGAACTGGAAAGCAAATAGGTTGCGATCAATCTGAGACGGTTCAAGCCCATGGGTCGGAAACCAGACCTTTGTCATGGTCTTCATGAATTCCCTTGCGTTGAAGGGACGCTCGGTCCAGACCTTAGCAACGACACATAGAGAAGCAGATTGATCAGGATACTCCTCCACTTCATCCTCCACCACCACAACTTCGGTTTTCGACCTTGTCGGATCTGGTACAAACCTCCGGGGCATACCCCCACCCTCATCCCTCTCCAAGCTTCCCATCTCCGTGAAGCGATCGGTAAGACACTAATACACTCACGGTAGACAGCATAGAAAACCACCAGAAAAAACACCTCAAAAGTAGGGAAAAAACAAACCCTAAAAGAAGGGAGAAGACCTTTAGTGTAAAGGAGGCAGAAACCCTAACGGGAGAAGACTCGAAAAAACGAGAGAGAATCCCGAATATATCGGGAGGTCCAAATTATTTTTGGATTTTTAGCATTTTTCATCCTTAGTTTGCCCATTAGGATATTTTTTATCCCTCCGCTGCAAACGGCACAAATTTAATCCTTGTGCTGAATTTTTAGGACAATTTTTTTTAATCCCAATTTTCGTTCAAAAAACGCTGATATGTTAAATTTTTTTTTGGTAGAAGATATGTTAATTTTTTAATGACATATTAGCAACCAGCCCCGCATTAAAGTAGACTTCCCTCAATCTTGGGCAAAAAAAGGATCAAGGAGTTGGGTGGGCGTGGTCTAGTCCGATGTGTTTCCCAATTGTTGATGTGTCATTGAAATAGTTTGATGCTTGAGCATAGCTGCATTAGAGGAAATTGGAAGAAAAATAACCATTGTCCTAGAAATTTAATATATAGATTGAGACGCCCCGACCCGTATTTACCGTACACAGTAAACACGTGCCGGAACTGTGACAACCCAACCCAACGTGACTCAGCATACGGTGTGTACATCAACAACTCGGCCCCAACGGCCCAAAATAACAAACAACAATAATAATAAAACCGGCCCAATGGCCCAACAACAATAATGATATGCACAGCGGAAGACTTTAACTCACATAAACACTGTAAGCAACTACAATATAGCCCTACGGCCCAACGACAAAATAAACAGCACAGCGGAAGACTTAACGACTCACAATGACTCTGTATGCAACCCATGATGCAACTAATGGATCCGAGTCCTGTCTAAGGGATAACGTCGTAGCCTGTCTGGAATGCAATATACCTGAACCACAAATAACTCGACCTACGGGATGAAAGCCCGCAGGTGAAGGGTGAGTCCGAAGTGCCCACCGGGTAAACCCATAAGCAAATATACATATACATACACCATAACTATTCCAAGTCACAACTCAACAACTAACCAAGGTTCTCACGAACCTTAAATACACACTGGTGATTCTAGACACACTATTCCAATTTTATTATCAGGGCCCCTATCACAAGCTAAATGATGGCCGTCGCCTGGTAGTCAAGCTAGCTAGCCCGTGGACCCCGCCCTGGTACCTCCACGTAAAACTGGCACAGACAGGGAGCAGACCCCAAGCACACTCTCCCCCAGCACCATAAATCAGACTACCATCTGGCTGTTCCAACATTTAACTGTGACTCACTAGATGTCTAAGTGTATTCAATTTTATTATTTCCTTTCCCTCGACTAGTTACTACATTTCTATCATCCAACCATTATCTCATTATCCCGAGCAGGCTCGCAGCCTCTCCGCTCGTCTGGATAATA
>JAKUCV010001652.1:0-18950 GCA_028386065.3 Turnera subulata | reverse complement strand
GAAGGGTGGAGGAGTAGGAGAGGAAGGAGAAAAGAAAAGAAAAGAAAGAAAAGAAAAGTGAAGGGGGAAAAGATGGGTTCGGTGGTTGTGTGTGTGTTTGTTGGTGGAGAAGAGGAGATGAGGGAGAGAAGGGAAGACAAGAGGGTGGGTTGGTGGCAGACAAAGGTTCACGGGAGGAGGGGCAAGTGGAGATGGTGGGGTAGGAGGCGGCGTCACGGGCGGGAGGAGGAAGATGACAGGAAGAAGAGGAAAAAGAGAAAGAAAAGAGGAAAGAAAAAGAGAGAAAGAAAAGAAAAGAAGAAAAGAAAGAGAGGCGGGGGCAAAACCGTAATTTCTCGTCCCGAGTCCAAAAATATGTTTTGGGCTCGGAAAATCCGATTAATCCTCCTGAACATCGACCAACTCTCGGAATTGGAAACCGAGGCTCGGTTAGTTAGGAAGACACTCCCGAGCGCGGGAAAATTCTCGGTTTCGAAAAAAACGACTATCGATTTACTTCGAATTAATTACCCGAGATTAATTCAACAGTAAATCACGGTAAAACAATTTCTACAGTCCCGGTAAAAATCAAAAATTTACCCGGGCTGTTACATAGATTAAGTTTGTATATTTTGCAATAAAGAGATATAAAATGTCCTAATCACAAACACAAGGATAAAAAGTGGTATTGTTGTCCCAAGTGCCATTGTGAGTATCCCCCAGCTCTACAACCTAGATTAATCTCACCCGTGGCACGACCATCCATCTCACTTCCCGGCATTTAGCCTAGGACTATGAGCGGCACGGTTCAACATTCAGTTCAAAGTGTAGGACCACTACTAATAGTGTATTTTTCATACCTCACGTTTCTACCTGATCGAAACTGAGTCGTGAGTTTAGAGTCCACTGCGCCAACACCTCGTTGGTTTTGCTTCTCTCTTCCTATGCCTTTCTCTTCCTCTTTTCTCTCTAAATTCCTAAATCTCCATTTCTTTCCCTTGCATATCTTCACAATTTCCTGCCATATACTTAGCATCGACCCTCTCAAGAACCGTGGCCAGGAAATATTGGGCAAGTAACTACAAGTAAATCGTTCTAAAATTCAGAGCCGATCCTTAACCCCTAATTCAAAATTTTAAATCCTAAAGCAAATGTTAACTTTAAATCTTAAACCCAAATCCAGAAAAAAACATTGAATTTAATGTTTAGGGATTATGCTTTGGTGAATGCTTCGGTGCTGCCCCTTAATGTATGGATACATAACCCACGTGGCTAATCTTGAGAGGGCCATGTGGCATGAGGTTTTTCAATTAGAAAATTTAAAATCTTTTTTAATATATAGTTTTCTTTTTATTAGATCCCTAATCTTTTAAAAGATATAGAATATACCCCATGTTTCGTTCCACTCCAGTAAGTTGTTCAAAACTCTGTTAAATAAAAAAAAGAATTCGCCATTAAAATTAGAGGATCCATTATGTTTTTCCCCAATTAAGAGGTTTAAACAAAATTGAAATCCCTAATTCTCAAAACAGTAAAACAAAATTGAACCCTAGATTCATCAATATCATAGGCTATGTACGAATGAATTAGTTTACCAACCCCATTAACAAATATTGTACTTGGTTTCTGGAGAAACACATACCCCCATTCTCATGCTACAGTATCATCAATCATCTAATAGGTTAAAACATGCGTCATGCACAGTTCCTCCCTCTAATTTTTTTTTTGTACAAAAACTTAGTTTGCCTTTCTTCAACGAAAGAAAACAATAATTTTGTGCTGTCATCACCCGTAAAAAATAATAATTATTTTTCAATCAACTACTCTTATTCTCATCTTCATTATTGTTACTCAACACTTTCAGGTGCAGGCATCCCTGGCAAACATTTGCGTTCATATCATCTGCTTTAATTTAGTTAAAGATATATAACAAATTTTAGATCTCCACCACCAGCAAAGCACTTATTACCAGAAATATAGAAAAGCTATAAAGCAATGGAAGGAAATACTTAAAATCGTGAGTTTTCTTTTTTTTGATTTAGTAGAATTTTAAACAACGTTACCGCAATGGAAGGAAACCTAGGATATATTCTGTAATTTTTAAAAATTAAGGATTTAATAAAATATATATTTATATATATTAAAAAAGGTTTTTAATTTTTCAAGATGGAAAAAAATTATGCCATGCTGCCCAATTAAAGCTTGACACATGGGTATGTATGGGTGCATACCCATCAAGTGACAACACCGAAGCATTTTTATTATTTTGGTATTAAGAATTTAGGGTTTAGAATTTTACAATTTATAATTTTTTGATTTTCTTTTTTTGGTAGGAAACGGGGCTACGCCCAAATACTTAGATTACGATTGATCAGGCACAGGGTCACACACCAACCCCTAGCCTCGGTACAACACAGAAAAGTCATAGAGATCCTCGCTTGATCACTTTTACTCATTAGTGGAGATATGGGATAATGGGTCTGCATATGAGGTAATGTTTTTCACTTCCCAAAAATAACTTTGGCAGAATCTCTTTGATGACAGACGATTGGAAGATAGTTGCAAGATTGTTCCTGTAAGTTTTCACGACAAAAACCACTGACAGGGAATGTGATTAAAGTTGATGCAGCTTTAAAAGAAGAAAAAGAGGATTCCTAGATAAGGGCGCCACGTGGGAGAAACACGATGGAAAACTTGGTGCATTGGAACTACCCTTATTTCCTTCCTTCCAAAATCATGTCTTCTTTTCTCTAATTGCTTGAGGACAAGCAAAATCTTCAGTTTGGGGTATTTTGATGCACTCGAAATATGCATAGTTTTAGGCATGATCTTAGGCACTATATATGCTCATTCTTCCTTGATTATACACCTCCTATGCACAATTCCGTCATATTTCATGCAAACCCATCCCTTACTGTATGATTAGTGATTTCAGGTGCACTTCAACCAATTTAGGCGGATTTCATTGAAGAATTTGAAGATACAACCTCATCATAGCGTGACACTGTGACTCAAGCTGCGAACCTGTCTTTGAGGCTATTGTCCACCAAGAATCTAATTGAAGACCCCAATTCACCCGCAAATCCATAGATTTATGCTGAACCTCATCGCTCTCACCTTGGTCCAAGAAGTCCTCATGACACCTCATCATCAACAAAAGAAGCAGAAGTACATTGAAAGGAAAATCCGAGAAGAACTACCACAGCCTCAGCACAGCGTGAGGCTGTGCTTCCTGCAGAAATCCAGAAAGCACAAAGGGAATAAAAAATTGTCGCCACTTGCACCATCTGCTCCACCAACATAAACAATTATTCCCTTGACATTCTCAGAGCACGATTGAGGAATGGGCACATCCACCTAGAGGAATCTTCTTAAAGTGGAATTATCCTCAACAAAAAGGGACGCCTTGGAACTCACAACCCACCAATTGCTGCCCATCACGCTCCCTGTCCTGACACACACACACGTTGGAGAATAATCAGAACAACTTGCCCAGACAAAGGGAGCTTTCCAGCAAAACGAGGGGAAGAAGAAGACCAGAAGAGGCGCACCCTACAAAAAGGGAAAGGGGGCAAGCAGGAGAGTCATCGATTGGAGCTGAGAAGAAAACCCAGAATTCAGGGAACTAAGGAAAAACACGATTCTGCAGCCTTTCTGGGTAGAAATCGTGTTGCCCTCACTCTCAGTTCACTCAAAAACACCAAGACATCCCATACCTCCTTCGTTTTTGTAATTCCAGTTATGAACTAAACAACCCCTCTTAGGTTGAAGGGGGAGGCATGTACCCGATTTGTGTTTAATGAACTGCTCTTGTTTTAACCCCTTCCTTCTTGCTTTAGTTGTTGAGTTATTAATCCATGTCTAGGTTTTGATCAAACCAATGCATGAACTCAGGTAGCTAGGTGAAGGACCGAAAGGAGAAATCATAGTTACCAGAAAAACAACAACCAAACCTTAGTTTTTAACTCGTGACAGAAATAGAAACTAATTGAGGAATTAGCCTCAACACCAAATCTTCATCCCCCTTGAGATTGACCTATGCGAAAGCACTTGGAAGATGAGAACCTTGGGAGGAACCTGTGAGTGAAAACAAATGGGTTCAGTATAGGCTGAGAGCGCCTGCAAGAACCAATCCTTATAATTGACCCTTTAGTCGGCCACAGCCTCAGACTGCGCCCAGCATAGCCTCAGCCTGTCACAGTGTATGTTGCTGTCGACAGTGTCGAGCTATGTCAAGCACAGCCTCAGTTTGTGATAGCACAGTCAGGAGATAACCACCTCCTAATTTGATTCTTGATTGATTATTGGGTAGCATACTCTTATTTAAGTAGCAACCTGGTGAAGAACCGAAAGGAGAAGCCAGGAGTGCTAGACCTACAATAGTCAACCTTCACTCCTTAAGCATTCGAAAGAAGGTAAGGAGAGGCTGTGGGAACCAGCACCAACATTAAACTTCATTCCAAAGTGGACGTCTGCTCTAGTGACAGGGGGTAGATGGAAGCTTAAGGAACTATTAATAAGATCGAAAGCCGTTGATAGTACCTTAGGTTGGGAGCCCCGGCAAGACATCTCATTAGTCACAGCCTCATCACAGTGTCAGTCTGTGACTGAGGCTGTAGAGCAGTTCGAGAGCACAAATCAGGACATGTGGATCCCAGATGCCTAAGAATTCACCATTCTTGACCTTTTCCTCGTTTAAATTGTTGTTACATTTATTTTACTGTTTATTTTGCTTCTTAATTATTATTCACCAAAATCCATCACTGTTTAATTGCTTTCAAGTCTAATTAGTCTAAGATAGAAGGAAAATAGATTCCACCCAGTCCCTGTGGATACGACCTTGATAAGTACTACATTGACCCTGTGCACTTGCAGGAAAGCACGCATCAAGTTTTTGGTGCCATTTCCGGGGACTGGCGTTTGAATCTTTTTACTTTTTATTTCCGACTTATTAGACTTTTTGTTACTTACCCTTTTTTCTTTTTCCAAGTCGAAGCTTTCAAGTGGTGCATGCCCCAAACTAGGAGCAAGAGCCATCTCTAACCTTCTACCAGGAGATTGAAAGGACAGCCCGCGAGTTTCGCAAGAAGAGCAAACAGAGACAACAACCAATGGCGAACAAATTCGACGAAGGAGCGCACCCCGAGGTTGAACAGGCTCAGCCTGTGCGACCTTACATCCCCATGTCCCAGCTCCTACAACCACCATCATCCACAACAGCATAGCCATTCCAGATGTCGACGCCCCCTACGAAATCAGAACAAACCTGCTCAGCATATTGGGGAGGCGCACATTTGGAGGCCTGCCTTCAGAAGACCCAAACTCGCACTTGCAGAATTTTCTGCGAATGTGTAGCACTGTGAACATAGCCGGAATGACCAAGGAGCAGCTATACATGAGAGTATTCCCATTCTCACTCAGAGACACAGCATTTGAATGGCTCAACAATCATGAGGCAGGCCATTTTACAGACTGGGACAGCCTAGTCAGGGCCTTCTTGAAGGAGTATCACCCATCAAGCAAGGCTGCGAGCTTGAGGCAGCAACTCATTGGTTTTTCCCAGCGGTATGATGAGTCCATTCGAGACGCCTGGGAAAGATTCAAGGGGTTTTTGAGAAGATGCCCAAACCACCGAATAGATGAGGCCGTGAAGCTTGAGCAATTTTATTGCAGTCTCAGCGATGAAGATCAAAACACCTTGGACAAAACTATATTGATGGCGTGGCCATTCTTGAAGCCCTGTCCAAAAGAAAAACTCAAGTCAGGGGAGTCAAATCCTCTGGCCTGATCGAAGTTGACAGAGTAACCAAGCTGGAAGCAGAAATTGAAGCGCTCAGAAAACAGTTAGGGGCTACTCAAGTTAAAACAGCCACAGCCTCAGCCACAGTGTCAGACTGTGAAGGCTGTGGAGGACCTCACAGCACGTCTAGCTGCCCCTTCTTCACCGAATGCGATTCTAAGCAAGCCCACTACATCCAGGAGAAGCAAAACCAATATGGAAATACTTATAATCCATCTTGGAGAAATCATCCAAATTTCTCTTGGAGGGGATCGAATGAAGAAAGAATCCCACAACAGCCCCAATGACAGCATCAAGGCGGAACCAAGAAGGACAGCAAGGTAACAACACCGATATGATGAGCATGCTGCAGTCCATCTTGGACAACCAAAAAAAGATGAGTGAGGAGATTAATCAAATCAAATCCCACAGCAGAATCCTCGAAAATCAGATTGCGCAACAAGCCTCGATGTCTAGTAATCAACAAGGAACCCTTCCAGGGAAACCAGTGGAGAACCCGAGGATTGAACAATGTAATGCTGTGACACTTCATGGTGAAGAAGAGTTAAGGGCTACAGCACCAAGACAGCCTGACACTGTGGAACTGACAACATCAACATCCAGCTTGAAACGGACAATGCAGACACAGGCCTAGCCTGTCGCTGAGCCTGTGGTTGAGGCTGTTAGCATGAAGAAAGTAGAAAAACAGCCCCAAACTGTCCGACCATACCAACCTCCACTCCCATACCCAGAAGTGTACCACAAGGCCAAATTGGAAAAGCAATTCAGTAAGTTCAAGGAAATGCTAAGAAAGCTATATGTGAATGTTCCTTTCAGTGATGTGGTGACACAGGTGCCTTCATATGCTAAGTTCCTCAAGGAGATTTTGACAAAGAAGAGAACCATTGATGATATTGAGACTGTAGCTATGACAGCCCATGGAAGCGCTCTCATTCAACATCAGCCACCCAAAAAATGCTCAGACCCAGGGAGCTTTACAATTCCATGCAATATTGGGAGTAAGAAAATCGAAGGGGCCCTATGCGACCTAGGGGCTAGTGTGAGCCTGCTGCCACTTTCCATCACTCAAGGTATGGACCTTGGAAACATCAAGACCACAAGGATGAAAATCCAACTTGCTGACCGATCACTCGTGTATCCTGTGGGAGTGTTAGAGGATGTGCCTACGACGGTTGGTGACTTCTTTATTCCTATTGATTTTGTGGTTATGGATATGGCATTGGATGCCCATACACCAATCATTTTAGGGCGACCTTTTCTTGTCACGGCTAGGGCATTGATTGATGTTGAGGAAGGAAGGGTGACACTAAGAATTGGAGAAAATACGATGAATTTCAGTATGCTCCAAGCCCCTAAGTCAAATTTGAGCTTCGGCATCTGCTACCAGGTTGACACTATTGATGACAACATTAAGCCAAAATGACAGGCCCAACACAGCCTCAACCTGTGCCCAGTACAGCCTCAGCCTGTCCAGCCGCAGCTGCCTACCCCTCAAACTGGAGCTGATGGCCTTGCACAAATTCTTCCCAGAAGATTGAGCGAGGTGCATTTGGATGTGAACGGTAGTACCATGGTTTACAAGGAGAAGCCCCCAAAAAGGAACAACGAGCAAAACACCAAACGTGTCTTCAAGAAAGGAGGCCAAGTCCTTTTCCGGGAAAAGAGGCGATCCAAGTGGGCAGGTCCATTCACCATTCTTTGTTGTTTCCCTCATGGGGAAATGGAGATTGGAGGTGACGGAATTAGTTCGTTCATGGTCTATCGTAAAAAAGTAAAAATCTATCACCTTACCATGGACGTTCTAGGGAGAATTCAATTTGTCCAGAACCCTCTAACCAACTGAACAGGGAGGGTGTCCAGCTACAAGACGTGAAAGAAGCGCTTCTTGGGAGGCAACCCAAGCGAGGTAATTTCGGATTCCCCTTGACTTTTGTTGATTTCCATTTGGATATTTTGTTTTGTTTTTGTTTTGTGTGTCTCTTTTGTTTTAAACAATCAGTTGTTGCAACTTGATGGAGGAAGTAGTCGTCAAGTCAGAGACTCATCGGGGAAGTCCTTCTATACCCTTTTCAATTTTAAGTCTTAATCATTTCATTGCAAAAAGGACTTTAATGCTTACATAGCCTCAACACAGGCTGAGCTTGTGACGAATTTTTAGCACCTCTAGTCTATTTTTAGGATGTTTAACCCCACTACATATGATAGAACTTTCAGTTTGGGGTATTTTTGTAGCACATTTTTATTTATTTCTTTTACAATTATGTGTGTTTCTTTGGTTTGCTTTTGTTTTAACATTGCACCCATTTTTTCTGTTTAGTTTTACGCAGTGAGGACACTGCAAATTTTCAGTTTGGGGTTTTTTCCGGGTGCAAATATTCAGCCTTATTTTGCCTTATGTATTTTTCTGGAAACAGTGCAATATCAATGTCATCCTGTTCTTTATTATGTTTCTCCACAATGTGAGCCTATCCTTATATTTATGCATCCTCTACATCTTCCTCTTAATTCTGTTCAATCTTGAATCTCAGGACTTGTCTTCATTTTTCAAATAAGCAGAACAGGTACAATCAAGTAATTGAACTCCATGAATCTGTCAGATAAGAAGAATCGTGTTAAATGGTTTTCAAAATGCCACAGGCTCAGCCTGTCTACCTTCAGAACAGACCCTTATCCCTATCAAGGCGAAATACAAGTAAGAATTCTTCAATCAAGGAGAGGATTTAGGCCATCTTTCGCATACCCATCAGACCTCACAAACCCATACCGCACTCTTCTGTCCATTGCCACCCCATTTGAAGACGACTAGGATGGCCCTTATTCATTTCTTCACCCTGTTTCACCTCACCTCAACCACTTGAGCCGAAACAGGGGCCATCACGTGCTAAGGCATCACCTTGCATCAGAAGCTATCTGCGCTTAACAAGTACATATCCAGAGCATTATCCAGCATCTTGTACTACCCTCCTCCAAAAAAAACAAAAAAACAAAAAAAATAATAAAGAAGAGAGGAGAAGACAAGGCAACCAGTGAGGAAAAGAAAGACTTTGGGAAAGAAAAGTTAGGAGATGAGAAACATTTTGTGAATCAAACTCCATCTCAGCACAAGAGGATATGTTAAGTCTCTGGGTAACATGAAAAATGCAAGGGATATAGAGTCAACAGCCCCTATATAGCCTCAAACTGTCAAACAAAATAAACTGGGAGTGTCGAATTCACAGGCCACCAACTTTTGCTCAGTCCACCCACCATCATTGAGAACCACCACCCTAGCCTCGGTACAACACAGAAAAGTCATAGAGATCCTCGCTTGATCACTTTTACTCATTAGTGGAGATATGGGATAATGGGTCTGCATATGAGGTAATGTTTTTCACTTCCCAAAAATAACTTTGGCAGAATCTCTTTGATGACAGACGATTGGAAGATAGTTGCAAGTTTGTTCCTGTAAGTTTTCACGACAAAAACCACTGACAAGGAATGTGATTAAAGTTGATGCAGCTTTAAAAGAAGAAAAAGAGGATTCGTAGATAAGGGCGCACGTGGGAGAAACACGATGGAAAACTTGGTGCATTGGAACTACCCTTATTTCCTTCCATCCAAAATCATGTCTTCTTTTCTCTAATTGCTTGAGGACAAGCAAAATCTTCAGTTTGGGGTATTTTGATGCACACGAAATATGCATAGTTTTAGGCATGATTTTAGGCACTATATATGCTCATTCTTCCTTGATTATACGCCTCCTATGCACAATTCCGTCATATTTCATGCAAACCCATCCCTTACTGTATGATTAGTGATTTCAGGTGCATTTCAACCAATTCAGGTGGATTTTATTGAAGAATTTGAAGATACAGCCTCATCATAGCGTGACACTGTGACTCAAGCTGCGAACCTATCTTTGAGGCTGTTAACCACCAAGAATCTAATTGAAGACCCCAATTCACCCGCAAATCCATAGATTTATGCTGAACCTCATCGCTCTCACCTTGATCCAAGAAGTCCTCATGACACCTCATCATCAGCAAAAGAAGCAGAAGTACATTGAAAGGAAAATCCGAGAAGAACTGCCACAGCCTCAGCACAGCGTGAGGCTGTGCTTCCTGCAGAAATCCAGAAAGTACAAAGGGAATAAAAAATTGTCACCACTTGCACCATCTGCTCCACCAACATAAACAATTATTCCCCTGACATTCTCAGAGCACGATTGAGGAATGAGCACATCCACCTAGAGGAATCTTCTTAAATTGGAATTATCCTCTGCAAAAAGGGGCGCCTTGGAACTCACAACCCACCAATTGCTGCCCATCACGCTCCCTGTCCTGACACACACACACGTTGGGGAATAATCAGAACAACTTGCCCAGACAAAGGGAGCTTTCCAGCAAAACGAGGGGAAGAAGAAGACCAGAAGAGGCGCACCCTACAAAAAGGAAAAAGGGGCAAGCAGGAGAGTCATCGATTGGAGCTGAGAAGAAAACCCAGAATTCAGGGAACTAAGGAAAAACACGATTCTGCAGCCTTTCTGGGCAGAAATCGTGTTGCCCTCACTCTCAGTTCACTCAAAAACACCATGACATCCCATACCTCCATCGTTTTTGTAATTCCAGTTATGAACTAAACAACCCCTCTTAGGTTGAAGGGGGAAGCATGTACCCGATTTGTGTTTAATGAACTGCTCTTGTTTTAACCCCTTCCTTCTTGCTTTAGTTGTTGAGTTACTAATTCATGTCTAGGTTCTGATCAAACCAATGCATGATCTCAGGTAGCTAGGTGAAGGACCGAAAGGAGAAACCATAGTTACCAGAAAAACAACAACCAAACCTTAGTTTTTAACTCGTGACAGAATTAGAAACTAATTGAGGAATTAGCCTCAACACCAATTCTTCATCCCCCTTGAGTTTGACCTATGCGAAAGCACTTGGAAGATGAGAACCTTGGGAGGAACCTGTGAGTGAAAACAAATGGGTTCAGTATAGGTTGAGAGCGCCTGCAAGAACCAATCCTTATAATTGACCCTTTAGTCGGCCACAGCCTCAGACTACGCCTAGCACAGCCTCAGCCTGTCACAGTGTATGTTGCTGTCGACAGTGTCGAGCTATGTCAAGCACAGCCTCAGTTTGTGATAGCACAGTCAGGAGATAACCACCTCCTAATTTGATTCTTGATTGATTATTGGGTAGCATATTCTTATTTAAGTAGCAACCTGGTGAAGAACCGAAAGGAGAAGCCAGGAGTGCTAGACCTACAATAGTCAACCTTCACTCCTTAAGCATTCGAAAGAAGGTAAGGAGAGGCTGTGGGAACCAGCACCAACATTAAACTTCATCCCCTAAGTGGACGTCTGCTCTAGTGACAGGGGGTAGATGGAAGCTTAAGGAACTATTAATAAGATCGAAAGCCGTTGATAGTACCTTAGGTTGGGAGCCCCGGCAAGACATCTCATTAGTCACAGCCTCATCACAGTGTCAGTCTGTGACTGAGGCTGTAGAGCAGTTCGTGAGCACAAATCAGGACATGTGGATCCCGGATGCCTAAGAATTCACCATTCTTGACCTTTTCCTCGTTTAAATTGTTGTTACATTTATTTTACTGTTTATTTTGCTTCTTAATTATTATTCACCAAAATTCATCACTGTTTAATTGTTTTGAAGTCTAATTAGTCTAAGATAGAAGGAAAACATATTCCACCTAGTCCTTGTGGATACGACCTTGATAAGTACTACATTGACCCTGTGCACTTGTAGGAAAGCACGCATCATACATCCCAAGATCGTCGGTTACACTAAACCCGCTGTTGGTGGTAAGAGTAAGCTTCTAATCCTCATCAACATTCCTTGAGAAAAAGATACGAGTCTTTGCTAAACTCACCTTTTGGCCAGAGTAGGCACAAAAAACATCGAAACAATCCTTTATTACCGTTAACTGCTCCATAGAGTCCTCGACAAATAAGATCATGTCGTCGGCAAGCAATAAATGAGAAATCAAATGTCCTTCTCGACAAGCCTGAATGGGCTTCCATAAATTGGTAGAAACTTTCGTCAAAATGAGATATGACAGACGTTTGAGACATAATACAAACAAGTATGGAGACAAAGGATCACCTTGCCTAACCCCCCTAGAAGGGCAGAAAGCAGAGGTAGGATTGCTATTTAACAACACACTCATACTTGCCGTGGTCACACTCTACATCATAAGGGAGGATAAAGCCAGAGGAAAGCCACACTCCTCCAAAGTAGCCTCCAGGAAACCCCAATCAACACGATCATAAGCCTTCTCAAGGTCCACCTTAATGGCCATGAACCCCGATCCCTCCGCATATTTCGCATAGTGTAAATCAATTCTTGAGCAATCACAACATTATCCACAATTTGCCGACCCTGAACAAAGCTACTCTGGAATAGTCCCACTAGTAACGGCAATGACCTCTTAATCCGATTCACAATGACCTTGGTAATAATCTTAAAGAGAACATTGCACAAACCAATGGGTCGAAATTGAGCAACTATTTCAGGAATCTCCACCTTCGCTAGTAAGACTAGAAATGTGTGATTAACCTGTTGAATCGACTGGGTCCCAGAAAACACCTGAGAGACAAATTGAATTACATCAGCACCCACAACGTTCCATTGATTCTGATAAAAACAAGCTTGAAACCCGTCCGGCCCCGGCGCTTTGAATGCCCCCATTTGGAATACAACTGTCTTAACCTCCGTAGCCGTAATGGGTAGCTCCATATCAGACATCATGGACTTTGGTAGCCGCGGGAAGGCTCCCAAAATCGGAAAACCAGTCTGCAAGTCCACGTCTCGAAGAAATAGTTTTTGGTAGAACCTGAGTACGAGTGTCTGTAAATCCACAGGGTTATCAGTCCAAACCCCATCTTCGTCCAACAACTGTGAAATACGATTCTGTCTCCTCTGAATAAGTGTGGTGGAGTGGAAAAATTTTGTATTTCTGTCTCCATGTACAAGCCACTTGGACCTGGACTTCTGAAACCATAGGATTTCCTCATGGTGTAGAACCACATTATACTCCTCCATAAGCTCTTTCTCAAGTCGGTACAAGAAAGGATTGCTTCGCATGGTCAAAGCCCGTTGCACTCCACCTAGGCACGCTAGAACTCTCCGCTTCCGGCGAAAAATATTACCAAATACTTGCTTGTTCCAAATGAGAAGAGAACCAGCAAGCTGAGTAAGTTTTGTTGTGACGGGGCAATCAGCACGCCAGGTCTCTTGAACCAGACGTCCAAAATCAGGATGGGACGACCATGCATGCTCAAACCTAAAAGGTCGGCAAACTGGACATCTCGAAGGCAATTTAGAGAATAAAGAAATGGGATGGGGATCCGACTTGACCCGAGGTAAATGCCGCACGGATGCCTTCGGAAAAAGCTGCACCCAAGCTGGATTCATCATACCCGATCCAGCCTCTCAAATACTCTCCCCAAGCTGGAATCCTGACCCCGCAAAGTAAACCGTGGACCAATGAAACTAGCGTCCATTAAATCCACAAGAATCCATCCATCCCCGAAACCGTAAACACCACTGCAAATCACTGGAGCACCCCCTTTTTTTTCAGAGGCATCCAATAGCTCGTTAAAATTGCCAATGACCGCCCAAGGACCCTGGACACCCCTAGCAAGATGTTCCAACTAATCAAAACATTCTTGCTTAGTAGCCGAATCAGGGTTCACAAATACCGATGTAAGAAACCATGGACCCCTGGATGAAGAAATCTCTATGTGAATGAATCCCGACTGATGTTGAGGGATTCGTACTTGATCACTACCTTCACTCCACAAAGCCCAAAGGCCACCAGAAAAACCCATCGCATCAACCCGGAAGCTATTATCAAATCCCCAAGACTGAACCACCTGAGCAGCACGATCACCACTAACTCGGGGTTCAGCAATCAACACCAATTGAATGCAATTAACACGTATCAAATCCAATACAATATCACGAGCCCGGGAGCTTTATAGCTCCCCTAATATTACAATACAGAGTCCGCATAAAACAATGACGAAAAGAGACCAAACGAACTCCATATGGAGACACATGTATTAAAAAGACATGGGCGATGATGCCCCCAGATTTCCTGGAGCATCACGCATTACCTCAACATCAGAGAGCTTGGATGATACCACCCATTTCATAGGAACTGAACCCTGCACAGCCATGTACGCAGTTGCTCTACCCCGGTTTGGTGGCTCCGGCTGATACCCAGACACTACCTGCGAGGAAGATGGAATAGTTGCATAACTGAAAGACTACTTACCCCCCTCCGGATCGTGCACCACTGGAGAAACTATCTCCATATTATTGCCTTCAAGAGAAGACAAACCACCCCTATTCTGGACCTTATCCTTCACTAAAACCATAGAGGACTTGCCCGCAATCTGAGAAACAACCTGCGATCTTACTTCCTGGTGTATAGGTTCAGCCGTAGGCATAGGAGCCTTGCCTTTACTCACAGTAGAGGACCCCGAACGAGGATGGGAGACCGCAATCGGTCGTGTCGACTCCAAAGGCGAAACATCAACCTGCTGATTCTCAGTCCTCTCTTCAATCGGTACATGATCACTAAGGATGGAAAAACGGGAGCCTGAAGTCACACGACGTTCCCCGTCAGCCCCAACAACCGTCTCCCCACTTGGTTTCTTCGCCCTACCACGCCGACATTTCTGAGCTAACATCCAGGGGCCATGATTCTCTTCCAACTCTGGCCTCTCCACAACCTCTGCCTGGGGTTGAACCATCTCGTCTTTAGCTGGCTCCTCCGTGGGCGTATCGGAATTCGACCTACATGACTCCAATGTGTGCCCATACCTTCCACACGAAAAACAAACAGTGCTCAACCCTTCATAAACCACTCGCCAAATACGATGACGAAGTTGGAATTTAGACACCAATGGCTTAGTGAGGTCCACTTCAATACAAACACGCGCATACTTGCCTCGTGTTGACTTGAGAGTTACCTCTTCAACTTTGATCGGTTTACCCACACGACGAGCCACCCGGAGCAAAATCTCACGATCATAGTACTCCTGAAAGAGTTTAAGGAGTTACACCCACACAGTGGCACAATCAATGACAGCCTCATCTACGTCAAAATGGGGTTGCCAGTGTCTCACAGTAAGCACATGATCAGCAACGATCCACGGACCATCATATAACACCCTATTGTAATCATGTTCCGTATTAAACTATAAGAGACAAAAATCGTTACCCATGTCGGCCATGATTATCTCTCCCCTAGGTTTTCATTGATACATGAGGGATCTGTGAAGAAACTTATAACCACTCGCTTGCCTAATAGCTTTATAATCAACGTATTCTTCCACCTTTGGTAGATACGTTTTTTATCACTGGACGTTAAGTGTATCGTAGGGCAAAACGGATCATCGTCATCTTCATCCTCCAAGTCCGAGTCATCAGAAAAACAATCCTCCCAATCCCTAGGAACCACCTCCTCCATGGCAGTATCACACGATCCTTCTGCAACCATCGCTTTGTAGGACACCTTCCGGCGAGGTTCCTCATTAACCAACTAATCCTCCACCTCCAACAGAGTCTCATCAGTCCCGGACATTCCCATCTGTTTTTCCTTCTTAGTACTTCGTTCCTGTTGGTCCCGTTCTTCCTGGGACGTTGCCGGCACGGTTCCAGCCCCCTGGCCGACGAGAGCCGCCGCCATAGAAGATGGAACAATCGGAAACCCTAAAAAAACTTGCCTTTCTTGGGTCTAAAGTTATCAGAGCCCTTTTTTTTTGTTTCAAGCTTTAAAGTTTGCTCTTGTTTAATTTTTTTATCTTTAGATTTAAGATTTTAGAAGTTCTATAATTTATTACCAAATTTAATTGAATTCTATAACTTTCCTTTGTAGAAAAAATAAGTTCTAAAAAAGGTTTTTTGGCACATTCAGTATCTAAGTTATTAAGTTTTGTACCTAAATTTTTATTTTATTCAATTCTAAACTTTTATATTATGTTCAATTCTGTACATTGGTTAGCTTTAGGTGCTGACTAGCCCGGTTGTGGGATCCACTGATCCTGTGAGTATATGGCAACTCCATTCATCAGCCACGTGGAAAAAAATCTCGGTGGGTCTCACAACCAGTGTTATCAAACCCGGACCGGCCCGGACGGTCGAACCCGGTTAATCGTGACCCGACTGGGTCTCTGGGTTCAGCTTGACCAGTATTTACCTAGAAAAACCGCGACCCGGAGGCCCGATCAGTTCAACCCCCGATCCGGGTTTAATAACACTGGTGAGCAAACAACCGAGTCAACACCTGAAACTGATTAGGTACTTGAACAAAATTAAAAGTTTAGATATAGATTGAACAAAACAAAAACTTAACTTTAAGTACATAAATGAACAAAACTTAATAATTTAGGTACTAAATATGTAAAAAAACCTTGTAAAATCCACTACCAATTAAAACACCATGACCTAGGTGTTATAAGTAGAAGAATGGACTTATGTAAAATAAAGACTCATGTAAAAATCAAATTAATATTTTTCAAAAAGAATGAAGAATTGTTAGTTTTTACTAGTTTTCAATTTATTATAATAATACATAGTTTTCTAATTATCATAATTAGAGATGGAAGTTGAGACACCTTCCGGCGAGGTTCCTCATTAACCAACTAATCCTCCACCTCCAACAGAGTCTCATCAGTCCCGGACATTCCCATCTGTTTTGCCTTCTTAGTACTTCGTTCCTGTTGGTCCCGTTCTTCCTGGGACGTTGCCGGCACGGTTCCAGCCCCCTGGCCGACGAGAGCCGCCGCCATAGAAGATGGAACAATCGGAAACCCTAAAAAAACTTGCCTTTCTTGGGTCTAAAGTTATCGGAGCCCTTTTTTTTTGTTTCAAGCTTTAAAGTTTGCTCTTGTTTAATTTTTTTATCTTTAGATTTAAGATTTTAGAAGTTCTATAATTTATTACCAAATTTAATTGAATTCTATAACTTTCCTTTGTAGAAAAAATAAGTTCTAAAAAAGGTTTTTTGGCACATTCAGTATCTAAGTTATTAAGTTTTGTACCTAAATTTTTATTTTATTCAATTCTAAACTTTTATATTATGTTCAATTCTGTACATTGGTTAGCTTTAGGTGCTGACTAGCCCGGTTGTGGGATCCACTGATCCTGTGAGTATATGGCAACTCCATTCATCAGCCACGTGGAAAAAAATCTCGGTGGGTCTCACAACCAGTGTTATCAAACCCGGACCGGCCCGGACGGTCGAACCCGGTTAATCGTGACCCGACTGGGTCTCTGGGTTCAGCTTGACCAGTATTTACCTAGAAAAACCGCGACCCGGAGGCCCGATCAGTTCAACCCCCGATCCGGGTTTAATAACACTGGTGAGCAAACAACCGAGTCAACACCTGAAACTGATTAGGTACTTGAACAAAATTAAAAGTTTAGATATAGATTGAACAAAACAAAAACTTAACTTTAAGTACATAAATGAACAAAACTTAATAATTTAGGTACTAAATATGTAAAAAAACCTTGTAAAATCCACTTCCAATTAAAACACCATGACCTAGGTGTTATAAGTAGAAGAATGGACTTATGTAAAATAAAGACTCATGTAAAAATCAAATTAATATTTTTTAAAAAGAATGAAGAATTGTTAGTTTTTACTAGTTTTCAATTTATTATAATAATACATAGTTTCTAATTATCATAATTAGAGATGGAAGTTGAGAATTAGAATACCAAAAAATCATAATTTTTATTTATTAAATAAATTCATAAATTCAGATGTTTAGCTCTGATTAAAATTTTGGATATGTGCCATTATCTCTTATCTCTTTTTTTAATGGAGCAACCCGAATCTGTTTGTTTATAACACAAAAGAGGGGATAAATACTCCGTAAGTCCTAAACTTTTACTTCATTTCTCAATTAAGTTCTATAATTTAAAGAATGCATATTTAAGTCCTAAACTATTTATTAGTGAATCAAATGAGTCCTAAACCATTTATTAGTGATTCAAATGAGTCCTAAACTAACTTTATGTTAACATTAACTCTTAAAGTGTATACTTTTTTGGTCCCCTGACACAGTAAAATAACTATTAAGGTCCTTTTATTTTTTTTAATTAATTAAGTCAATGAATCCTAAAAAAATTATTTTAATTATTTTTATTCAAATCTTGAATCCTAACTTTTAGAATTAGACTATAAAATTTTAAACCCTAAACTCTAAACCTTAAAGTAAAAAATTCTAAACCTTAAACTTTAAACCATTAATCCTAAAAATGTCAAACCATAAATCCTAAATTTATAAACCCCAAACTCTTAAATCCTTATATCCTAGAAAACCTCAGTTAAAAAATTTTAAACTCTAAATCTAAATACTGTAAACTTTGAACTCTAATCTTAGAAAATTAAATTATAAAACTCTTAATCATAAACTTAAACCCTAAGTCTTAAATTATTGATTCTAAAAATATAAAATAATAAAATTCTAAATCTATGAACCACAAAATTCTAAGTTTATAAATTCTAAACCTTAAAATCTCTATATTTTATAACTTAAATATTAAAATCTATAAATTATAAAATATTACAAATCTTAAAATTTAAGACTCTAAACATTAAGACTATATAATTTACTGTAACAGCCCGGGTAAAAATTTTGGATTTTTACCGGACTGTAAAAGTCTATTTACCGTGATTTACTGTTGAATTAATCTTGGGTAATTAATTCAAGGTAAATCGGGAGTCGTTTTTCGAAACCGAGGGTTTTCCCGCGCTCGTGATTTTCCCGTGAATTCTTCGGAACTAAGTTGGTATTTTTCGGGTTTCGGAATTTCTCAGAAAATCACACCGGAAAATAACTAAGGAGGTATCTGTTATTTTCTGGTCCGGATACGGTAAATTCGGGTCGGGGCGTTTCATTTTGGTAGCGGAGCGGGCGTTAGGTCTTGTTGGGCAGTCTTTGTGTGTTGTTGTCTTGTTTGCATAGTTCGCTCCAGTTGTTTATTATTTTATATCATTTAGTTAGTGCATTATGGATCCAGTCAAGGGACGCCAGCTGTCGCAGAGCATACACATATGAGGTAATGATGCCATAATTTATGCGAAAATACAAATATTATTGATAATATTGATAATTTCATACAAGGGGAAATATTACATGATATTTTATAGA
>JAKUCV010001651.1:6859-22701 GCA_028386065.3 Turnera subulata | reverse complement strand
GAACAACTCTCACAAAGAGAACAACTTTTATTCCCATATAAGGGTACTAGATCTATAGCAATACTAAAAGAGTAAGAAGATGAACTAGAGAAGTGGGGGGGTTCACCATGGATGGTGAAGGAACCATCCATGGCAACCCCCATTTTGAATTTTGAAGAAGAGAAAAACTAGAGAGAAGGAGGAGCCTCTCTCACTAGAAGAGAAATAAAATTCCATTCTTGCATAATAGATTTCTTGGTTTCACATCTTTTCAGTATTAATACCCATATATGAACAAAATCCAACCGCAGCAAAACCGATTCAACCACATAACCAACACATGGTGGACCCTTAAGTGGCCCTTCTTCTCTATCTCTATTCTTTTGTCTTTTTATTCAAAAAAAAAAAAACCAAGTGTGTGCTAAACTCTAGCCACGTGTCGCCTTGAGTTTCATGTGGTCATCACCCCAGTTCCCCATTCTTGCAAGTACAGCTGTCAATTTGACACCTCATCCTTGTTAGTGATAATCCAGTCCATGCATAGACATCATGGGATCATGTTAGTTTCCATATATTTTGTCTTCCATATCATGACCACATAATGGGATCAAGAAAATGGAAAAAATAATACACACATACATAAGACATAAATGACCATATTTTGTGCAAAAAGTTAATGTGGTATGGTCTGAGTTGGGCGCAGCTTTATAAGCACCGCTTTGGTCTCTCTCTGTGTCTCACACAAACAACTTTGAGAGAAAAAAAAAAAAAGAAGCAAAACCCTTTAGAGTGAGAGAAAAAACATGGGAAAGATTTCTTGCCAGGAGGAATCTTGGGTTTCTTCAAAAAACCAAGAAGAGGGTAGAGAAACTGGAGTAGTATATGCTAAAGACGATCATGATGCCGTCTTGAACGAAGAAACTGAGGAGATATGGCACAAAATGAACCGAAATAGGAGCACCAATAACAGAAACGAGAGTCTTTTGCAGAGAACTAAGAGTAGGAAGAAGAGCCAGGTTTTGCTGGAAGGGTATGTGGAGGGGGCTAATGATGACGAGGATGACTTGAAGAGGACGAAGAGTTTGACGGATGATGATCTTGATGAGCTAAAAGGGTGCTTGGATCTTGGGTTTGGATTCAGCTATGATGAGATCCCCGAGCTTTGCAACACTTTGCCGGCTCTTGAGCTTTGTTACTCGATGAGCCAGAAGTTCCTTGATGAGCAACAGAAGTCTCCTGAGAGAACTGCTGCTGCTGCTGATCCTGCTGTGAACGAGCCTGCTTCTGTTCCTGTTGCCAATTGGAAGATCTCCAGTCCTGGTGAGTAAAGCTTGGTTCTTTGTTGTCGATTGAAGATTGGTGTGTTGCTTTGCACCTTTGTTCTTTTATTATTATGTGTGCTTTTTCTTTTGAGTTGAAAAGTTGTCCTTGGTAGTTTCCTTCCTCTTATTTTCCAAATGAAGTTTGGTAGATCGTTAGAATTATGCTGAGTTTTTACTGGGTTGTGTTTGTATGTGGACAAATGATGATATAATGAGGTGGAAATCTCTGATCTTATCTTTGATGCGGAATGGTATTGCTTAGATTTGAGTAGTTTCTGTATTGGCATGATCTCGATCTTTAATTGGGAGGAGTGTTTGTATCTTAAATTTTGACCTCTTTGTGCTTGAGTTAGATCTGGTGATCTTTCTACATTTCGCCCTGTGTAAAAGATCTCTTTTACATTCCATGGATAAACATTGGATTGGCCAAATTTTTTTTCCTTGTTTGGCTGTTCTACTATTAGATGCAGGCTACATACTTTTTGATGTATCTGCTGTAAATTACAGATTGTCTAGGATCTTGTTTATGGGAATTAGGCATGTAAAAATATGTTCTAGCACTTTGTCTACTTTGATTTCAAGATGTGTGCCCATCATCCAATTCTAACTTTTAATTTTTCTTTTTTTTTCCATTCAGGTGACCATCCAGAGGATGTTAAAGCAAGGTTGAAATTTTGGGCTCAGGCTGTGGCTTGTACTGTTAGGTTATGCAGCTGAAAGAGATTGGACTATTGATGGATTTACATCAATTGGTGAAAGTGGATGCACTTTCTATTAAAACTGGGAAATCAATGGCTGGACCTTCCTCTGGTGCTCGTGGTCCACTATTCCATTTGCGTGCAGTTACTTGCAGGAATTAACGTTCCTGGAGTTTTCTTTAGCTGAGAATGGACCGGCCAGAGCCTATGCAATGAAGGGTCGGCTTTGCAGTGGAAGGGTGGATGATGGAAGATGATGTTTCAGGTTTGAGGTTAACCGAATACTCATATATGAGTCTAACTGAATTCGGCAGACACTAAGATGATTTATGTGACTATTGTATTCAGTAACTATGAAATAAAATTTTTGAATAAAGATATTTCTTCTCCATTTTATGCATGTTATTGGTAGTGTTCAATGTTTTCATGAATGGTTTCCAACATCAGTTTGATGGTTGTGATGCAGTGGTGAGAACTTCCTTTAGAGCCTTACCAACCACTGACTTGCAGACCTCTGCATTTTGCTGAGGTATCTAATCTAACTAGGTTGACTCTTAACTTCTTTTACATTGTTGTCAATCCACAAACGGATGTTGCATTCCTGCTTACTTTTGCTGACAACTGACTTTCGGTTGGTGGATAGATTAACTTGTCTGCGGAGGCAATAGAGAAGGGGAAATAGAGGATGGAAAGAGCAAATGCAACTGAGTACCTCCTATAATGGTGGTGAATGCAAGCTGCTTTAACTGACTTTATATGCCCTGAATGAATGCCTGATGAATGTATGGTTCTTGATGTATCTAGGAATAACTTGAATTATAATGTTTCTTCCTTGGCGCTGATTGCAGAAATTGTCTTGCTTTCTTTTGATTATACCTAACTTTGGAAATGGTTTGAATAAAATGAATCGAGTTATCCAAAAACCCTTCTTTGCAGATGAATGATTGGTTTATTCGTTCATCCTGGTCACTAAAAATTGGGATGGGCATGCGACAGTCTGGTCTCCACTTTCTAATCTATTTATGTCAATAAGTATGCTCTAGAAATTCTTGGATGTTTTAACTTTTACAACTTGAAGTCTAGGGTTGATGCTTCAGAACTAGTGGAAGGAATATCAACACAGTTGTTTCCAACTATGGATACCCTTATCATGTTTAGAAGTGATGGCTCAACTTGAACATTATAGACTTTTTCGTGTCAATGGTGCTGGTGTTCTGATAACCAAGAGAAAGGTATATAACATTTGAAGTCCGGAGGTCACACTATCCACAGATGAATTATTTTATTTTGGATTATTTTGCATATTTTGGACTTTGCAATCACTTCCCCTCATGAGAAGAGGGAAGCACAAGAAAATAGAAATATTCCAGCCTAGAAAGTTCCTGGAGGATTCCAATTCAAAAGTGACGCAACTGGCAGTGGCATTTGCTTATCAAATGATGTTTCTTGAAGGGATTATCTTCTTCTAACAGAATCATTCCCTGGAATCAGATAGAAGAAGATGCCAACAAGACTAAAACTTAAATGCTATAACCCTCTTAACGTTCCTTTGACATCCTTTCTCGCATGTGAAACAAGCTAGGACTTAGGAAGCAGAATATAAACCTTGACAAAATTTCTGCTCAAGGCAACCTTTTAGTGTTTGGTTCCTTTATAGGATTGGGAAGAGAAAACAAAAAAAAAAAAAACATAGGCACCGTCGAGCGTGACAATGGGATCATTATTGCATAATTTGCATACCAAGGTAATTAGAGCTCACTTTCACTTCATTTTAAAGTCCTTACCACATAAAGGCCAGAGTGAGAAAAATAAGAAATAAATATGGAGAACCACTCTCCATTAATTGTAACGTGAGATTTAACCCAAAAGATTGATGAGAAAGCCTCGACTTTTCAGCCTTTTATTTTCTTTTTCTACCTTTGAATGATTAATGGAAGTCGAGCATGTGAAGAAAGAGTGATTTCTTTGCACTACTCGTTGCAGCATCAGTGTCGCTGTAGTGGGATTTTTTTTTTCCCACTTTTCAAAAGATGGTAGTTTTAAAACTTTTTAAATGATTTATTTGATCTGCGAGGAAGTATATATTGGAAAGAGGAAGGGTGAAGAAATTATATACGTTTTAATTGGAAAGAGGGAGGATCACTCTAGATTTTTATACAATTATTCTATCAGGCTATAAAATTATGCATGAAAAGAACAAAATTGAAAATTTTATATTTAATGGTGAAGAGTTCAACTACTTAAAATAAATATTTCAGTTAGTGTTTCACATTTTATTCCATTTAATTAGTCTGGGCCATCGACTTATGGTGTAAAAATTCGAAGGAGGGAGGACACGGTTGGCTGGATAAAAATTAGGAAAAAAAAAGTTGTAATTCTAAAATATTCTAACTTATTGAACAAACAAGTTACTCTTATGTAAAGTTGTAAGCACTTACCAACTCTTTATAAAATCATCTCGAATTCCTTTTTCTTTTTAGTGTCCCTCCCTTTATAAATCACTCAAACCTAATCCCCGAGAAGAGGAGAGACACGCACAAAGCAAAAGTGAGACATTCTTCTCTCTTTCTTTGAATTTAATTTGTGGTTAATGGAATAATTTTTTTTGTTAATTCGTGTTAATGGGATTTTTTTTTTTCTAGCAGATGAATCAAGCTGCGAAAATCCTGAGTGGAGCTCTCAGCAAGCTCAGGTATTTGTGATTCCCTTTGATTTCTTTCTCTGATTTCCTTTTTCCTTTTGTTTCTTTTGATTTTCCTTTGCCTAATTGTTTTATGTGGGAGAAGAATAAATCCACCCTTAATTTATTTTATTTTTAAGGTTGGTTACAAGTGAACAAGAGATCTTTGATCCACCTGTAATTCTAATGTAGGATTTCATATATCTCTTTTGTCTCTTTTGTTAAAATTATAAGCTTGCTGTGTGTTTTGGACTCACTCAAAGTTTTTTTTTTTTTTCTCTTATATAAGGGGATAGGCAAAGAACTTACCAATTGCCATACCTTTTTGGTACAACTGCTACAGTCGTTGCTGTTATAACCTATTTTTATGAAGAGATTCCCAAGAGGAAACTACTGGACTTAATAGATAGTATTGACCAAGACAAGCAGGAAATCAAGCAGGGATTTTAAAGGATAGATTACTATCATAGTCGGATGGAACGGTTTAAGAATTAGAATCATCTTTTTTCTCAAAAAAAAAAAAAAGAGGATGGCTTAAGAGTATGGCAGCAGGTATAATAGGACCGACGTGTTTTTTTGACAATTAAGGGGGAGGGTGAATTTGGGCCGTCGATTCGTTTTGTATCGACGGCCGTAGATTGGATGGGGTGATGGCAATCCGCGTGGTAGGAGAATGGGCGAATGGGGAGGAGGAGGCTTTTTTTTAGGGGAGGAGGAGGCTTTCAGGGAATCTCTGCCGTTTATTTCAAAAAAATGGACGGCTGTGATTAATAGCGGATTGTCAGCTTGGCGAGAGGCGGTTACATTACCCTCTGTGTTTATTTCTCTCTCTCCTCCATTCTCGATAAACCTAATTTGCTCTCGAATCGAATCAAATAAAAAAAAACACTTCAATTTCTGCATTTCTCTTGCTCTGTTCTTGGTTTGGTAGAGATGAAGAAGGCTTGGCCGATCATCGGTACCGCAGCTAGGCACATTTTCCATGCCAGTAAGGTAATTAGTGTTAGATTAGTTATTAATTAGTGTTTTTTTGTTTGATTAGTGTTGGCCGACATAAGTTTTCCATCGACTTGGTGTTTTCCACCGTCTCAAATTTTCTAATTTGTGTCCATGTAGGATTAGGAGTCGCTTGGTATTCTAGTCTTAGAACTTATACAAATAAAGTTGTACCCCTTGGGTATTATTATCAGAAAATCAATAATAAAAAACTTTTCATAAAAATCTTCATAGTAGCGGAGCTATAGTGCCTTATAGAAGATAGAGTTTTTCCTCTCTCCCGCACTGTTTGGTTTTTTTTTTTCTTATTCTTGGACTGCAAATTTTCTGAAAGTCCATGGTAACAAAATTGGTACAATAAAAAAAGAAAACAAAAAAAATGCACAATCCAAGCGCGGTGTTTGTGCTATTGTGGAGATCTTCAATCAATAATCGATGCCTTGGGACAAAAAAAGAATTGGCTCCTAAATCACTGTTCAACGACATTGTCCACGTACCGTTCACCGACACTGTTCAGCGGCATTATTCGCGGCACTGTTCATCGGCACTGTTCACTGACGGAATTATTGTTCACTGTCGGAGTTACTATTTACGGGCGGAGCCTTAGTGCCTTACCGGAGATAGAGCTTTACTCTCTCCCGCACTAGTTTTCTTTTCTCACCATCGATCTCCTCCGCACGCGCCGCCACTCGCCGCTTAATTTTTTGGCGACACTCCGGCGAGCCTTTTTCACCGTCTTCCGGCCACTTTCTTGAGCTGATTTCGGATTTTTTGGACTCCCCTGCAAGCGGCGACTTGATCCCTCTACTTTGCCTTGAGTTCTGCCATCATCAGTTTTCCGGTGACCGGATTCTGACGAGTTCGTATTTATTGTTCACGGGTGAGATTTTTCCTTTTTTTGCAGAATTATTTTCTGCCTATTTTTTATCAATTTTGTTGTTTTACTTTCACCATTATGTCTACCGATAAAATCAATGGTGCTTTTTCCTCTAACGAGATTCGACTTCTCAAATGGCTAACGTCTCTCTCAAGTCAATTACCTACAGTCACCAATTTTGTGCAATCCGGTAATACCTTTCTGGCTCATTCTGACTCGTGGATTCTTGATTTTGGTGCGAATTGACACATGATCGGTTCTTCAGAATTTTTTTCTAATTATTCCCCTTGTCGAATATCAGACAGAGTAAGAATAGCCGTTGGCTCTTTCATCCCAGTTTCTGGCACAGGTTCTGTTGCTTGTACATCGCATATCGAGCTTTCTTCGATTCTTCATGTTCCTCAATTTCCTGTTAATCTCCTTTCCGTTAGTACCATTACAAAATCCCTCAACTGTAAAATCGAATTCTTTCCTAATCATTGTGTCCTTCAAGATCTTCAGACAGGGAAGACAATTGGCAGTGGTAGGGGCATGATGGATTATACATATTGGAGAGGAGTCCCAGCGCTACTCAAGGTCAAGCCTTTTATGGAGGAAATAATGATGTCAACCATGAGATAATGCAGTGGCATCGACGGTTAGGCCATCCATCCTTCTTTGTGTTACAGAAGATCTATCCTCATTTATTCTCCAAAACTCAATTTGATTCTCTCGTTTGTGATGCTTGTGAGTATGCCAAACACACTAGAAGCACCTATTCTCCTAGTACGAACAACAGAAGCACAGTTCCTTTTACCACCATCCATTCTGATGTTTGGGGGCCAACCCAAACAACCTCTTTAACTGGTAATCGGTGGTTTGTTACTTTTATTGATGATTGCACTAGGATGACTTGGGTATATTTGATAAAAGCCAAGAGTGATGTTTTCCAATGTTTCTACTCTTTTCATGCGGAGGTTACTACTCAATTTGATGCTAAGATTAAGATATTGAGGACCGATAATGGAACAGAATATATGGACTACAGATTCCGTACCTTTTTACAATCTTGTGGAATTCTCCACCAAACCAGCTGCCCGTACACTAGTGCTCAAAATGGTGTTGCTGAGCTAAAGAATCGGTATCTATTGGAAGTGGCTCGGTCTCTTTTTTTCACTATGAACCTCCCTAAATCATATTGGGGTGATACCATCCTTGCTGCTGCATATTTCATCAATCGAATGCCACTTAGAGTCTTGAATTATCAAAGTCCTCTTGAGCTCTTGCTGGGTAAAAATACTATACTGTTCCACCAAAAGTCTTTGGATGTGATTGTTTTGTCCATACACGTAATCTTGGAAAATTGGACCCTCGAGCTCTCAAATGTGTCTTTATTGGGTACTCTCCGACACAGAAAGGGTACCGATGTTATCATCCTCCTACTCGAAGATTTTTTGTCAGCATGGATGTCACCTTTAGAGAGTCTGAGTCTTATTTTCCTTCTCCACAGACACCTCCTAAAGGGGAGAGCAGTGATAGACATGAGGTGTTGGTTCCTGGTTCGGAGACTTTAGATGATTCAATTTTTTGGGAAATTCCTACCCAGGGGGAGGATACCGCTGTTGGTCGTTTGGACAGACCTAATTTTTTGGTATACTCTAGAAGAAATGCTATACAAGAGGCCATCATGCAACCTTCTCCTAGTCAAGAATCTTCTCCTACTCCAGCATCTCTTGAATCTTCCCCTGCTCTAGCATCTCCTGGTGAGTTACCTCCCATTGATCCTTTGGCACATGATAATACACTGGATTTACCATTGCTCAGAGAAAAGGGGTTCGAGCTTGTACCAAACACTCTATCTAACTTTGTTTCCTATGATTCTTTATCTCCTTCCTATAGAGCTTTTGCCTTGTCTATTTCCTCTGTATCTATTCCCTAGGGTTGGAAGGAAGCAATTAAAGATCCGAAATAGAAAGAAGCTATGCTTAAGGAAATGAAAGCTTTGCATAAGAATCAAACTTGGGATCTAGTTGCTTATCCCTCTGATTAAAAACTAGTTGGTTGCAAGTGGGTGTTCACCGTAAAGCATAGAGCAAATGGTTCAATTGAAAGATATAAAGCAAGATTAGTAGCAAAAGGATTCACTCAAACCTATGGGGTGGACTACCAAGAGACATTTGCTCTAGTTGCTAAAATGAATACCATCAGAATCTTGTTGTCTTGTGCAGCCAATCTCGATTGGGATTTGCAATAGTTTGATGTTAAAAATGCTTTCTTACATGGAGATTTGGAAGAGGAAGTGTATACGGAGATTCCTCCAGGATTTGAAAATGCAAACACTAAAGGGAAAGTTTGCAAACTAAAGAAGGCTTTATACGGCTTGAAACAGTCTCCTAGAGCATGGTTTGACAGATTTAGTAGAGCCATGATTCACTTTGGTTACCAGTAGAGTAATATTGACCATACCCTATTTATCAAGCATGATCATCTTCATATAGAAGCATTTACTGACGCTGATTGGGCTGGATCACCAGATGATAGAAGGTCTACAACTGGTAATTGTACACTTGTCGGAGGCAACTTGGTCACTTGGAGAAGTAAAAAACAGAGTGTGGTTGCTAGATCAAGTGCTGAAGCAGAATATAGAGCTATGACACAAGGGGTTTGTGAGCTCTTATGACTGAAGAAGTTGATGGAGGAACTGAAGTTATCCCAAAACAACAAATTATCTCTTTATTGTGACAACAAAGCCGCTATCAATATAGCGCACAATCCTGTGCAACATGATTGAACGAAGCATATTGAGATTGATCGGCACTTCATCAAGGAGAAGTTAACATCTAGAGTTCTTGATATCTTCCATGTCTCTTCAAACAATCAATTGGCTGATGTTTTTACGAAGGGACTTGACAACAAGACTTATCATCAGTTAGTTTGCAAGTTGGGCATGTGTGATATCTTTGCACCAACTTGAGGGGGAGTGTTGGCCGGCATAAGTTTTCCACCGACTTGGTGTTTTCCACCGTCACAAATTTTCTAATTTGTGTCCATGTAGGATTAGGAGTAGCTTGGTATTCTAGTCTTAGAACTTGTATAAATAAAGGTGTATCCCTTGGGTATTATTATCAGAAAATCAATAATAAAAAACTTTTCATAAAAATCTTCAATTAGTTCCTAATAGTTTTCGATCTGTACAGGAGGCTGGGAAAAGTGTCGCGACCACCGCTGCCAGTGCTATACTCGTCCATAAAGTTCGAAAGAGGATGGGGTTTGAGGGCTCCGACCAGGAGGTCCTCAGGGCTGTGCAGGCAACTCAGGATCTGGTGCGGCAGGGAAACATCCGTCACAACGAAGAGATCAACCAGCACGGTGAGCGAATCAGCACTCTGGAAGCTCAGGTGCAGATGTTGATGCAGAAGCAGCGGTCTCAAAATCAGGCTGGGCGAGTTCCTTCGCCGATGGAAATAGTGGATTTGATTTCCAGGAACACTGGAGAGAGCAATTAATGGTAAGTGGTCAATGGTGATGTAGATGATTCGGAATTTTTCCTTTTGATTAGAAATCGGATTCGGTTATTTTGGTTGAAATTGACTGATTCATGAAGCTCGTCTATATGGCTACTTTGTCTGGGCCTTTTAGTATCCTTTTTTGACAATGTTACATGCCCTTGAATCCTTAAAATTTACTTCGTTCTCATTAAACATCATTATAGTCAGTGATGGATCTATCAAGCAGTTGTCATTGTAGGCTTGTGAGTGCACTGAACTTTTTAAACTTTTATACATAAAAAAGTTTGACAACTTTTTTTTCTAAAAATTTTGAAGAATTCAGACATGGATTGGAGGACTCTTTTCCTACACTTTATAGAATTATATTTGGTGCATAAATTTCGAAAAAAATATACGGCGGTAATTAATACCCCGCAGATTGCCAACGTGGCGTAGGGGATTACATTTTGATTTGTGCTTATTTCTCTCCCTGCTCGAGGCATCACAGCTCAGTTTTTTCAAAAACAGAAAACATTCGAAAAATTACCCAAACCTCATATCTACAAATACAATACAATTGCCATTTTAATAAATAGATGTATTTCTGATTGATGGAATTGGAGCATGTGAAAAGGAGTGATTTTCGGCGAGAAAGTATATAGAAAGAGGAAGGGCCAAGAAAATATATGCGTTTTACTTGGAAAGAGGGAGGATCACTTTAATTTTTTATACAATTATTCTATCAGGCTATAAAATTATGGATGCAAAAAACAAAATTGAAAATTTAAGTTCCAGATACCACCGGATGGGAAACAAAAAAAAGAATTCAACTACTTAAAATAGATATTTCAGTTAGTGTTTCACATTTTATTCCATTTAATTAATTAGGCTAGTGTAGGCCATCGATCTACCGTGTAAAAAATTCGAGGGAGGGAGGACACGGTTGGCTGGATAAAAATTAGGAAAAAAAAAGTTGTAATTCTAAAATATTCTAACTTATTGACCAAACAAGTCACTCTTATGTAAAGTTGTAAAAACTTACCAACTCTTTATAAAATCATCTCGAATTCCTTTTTTTTTAAGTCTCTCTTTTGAAATCACTCAAACCTAATCCCCGAGAAGAGGAAAGAGACACACACACAAAGCAAAGGTGAGACATTCTTCTCTCTTTCTTTGAATTTAATTTGTGGTTAATGGAATATTTTTTTTGTTAATTCATGGTAATGGGATATTTTTTTTTTCTAGCAGATGAATCAAGCTGCGAAAATCCTGAGTGGAGCTCTCAGCAAGCTCAAGGTATTTGATTTCTTTCTCTGATTTCATTTTTCCTTTTGTTTCTTTTGATTTTCCTTTGCCTAATTGTCTTATGTGGGAGAAGAATAAATCTACCCTTAACTCTAATTTATCTTTAAGGTTTGTAGCAAGTGAACAAGAGACCTTTGGTCCACCTGTAATTCTAATATATATAGGATTTCATATAACTAGTCTCCTTTCGTTTCATCTGTTCTTTTATTTTGAGGACTACTGTCGTTATGACGCTTAAAACGATAACCTTGTTGTGTGTTTTGGACTCACTCTAGTTTTTTCTTTTTTTTGGCTCTTCTTATACAAGGGGATAGGCAACCGAGTTGCCTTACCTTTTGGTGCAGGGACTGCAGCCGTTGCTGTCAAGACCTATTTCTATGAAGAGCTTCCCAAGAGGGAACTACTGGCCGTAGTAGATAGTATTGACCGAGATAGGCAGGAAATCAAACAGGGATTCAAACAGATAGATTACTATCATAGCCAGATGGTGAAACGCCCCGACCCGTATTTACCGTACACAGTAAACACGTGCCGGAACAGTGACAACCCAACCCAACAAAGCCCGACGGACTGCGTATAAAACAATAAACTGGCCAACGGCCCAATATCAAAAATTGTAAACCGGCCCTTCGGCCCAACATGGAACTCGTCACCCGAACCCCGGGGACATCAACAACAACCAACTGGCCCAATGGCCCAAATACAACATATACACAGCAGAAGATTTAACAATATGCACAGCGGAAGACTCTTAACTCACATGACAACATATGCAAAGCCCAATGCAACTAATGGATCCGAGTCCTGTCCGAGGGTACGCATCAGCTTGCCCGGTACGTTCCTGCACTACAAACAACTCATCCTACGGGATGAAACCCCGCAGGCGAGGGGTGAGTCCGAAGCGCTCACCGACGAAAGATAAACAGTGATATATAATCAATCCACGTCCCAAATTACCAAATCACACCGGGTTCAACAACCCAAATACCATACCGGGATCAACATCCCAAAACCGGATATTCGGTATATCCGAACCACTGGGTATTCGGTATACCCCAACCACAGGCATCAACATGCCAACCGGATATTCGGTATATCCGAACCACTGGGTATTTGGTATACCCTAACCACAGGCAACAAGCCAAACGGATATTCGGTATATCCGAACCACTGGGTATTTGGTATACCCTAACCACAGGCAACTACATGCCAAGCAACCAAGTAACCGACCATAGCATCCTAAAATTAATTTTCAAACCATCGGGTCGTACCACTACTTCCCACACATATCATCATCTCATATCAATTCCAACTTCCAATTTTCAATTCCCATTTCTCAATTATCCACAGTCAATAGTTTATTCCAATTATTCAACACAACACTGTCTACTGCCAACAATCACAATATCCATAACAGCTAAACAATTATCTAATTCCTATCAGTTCAAGTTACACAACAGACAAATCCTTCAACAGTTTCATAACATCATTTACTCGCAGTCCGACATCAATCACAACACAATATCCAATAAACCAATAACAGCCAAACAGCGGTTCAATCAAGCAACTCAATATCATAGCAACAGCAACAACCGTAACCATAACAGCCAATAACCAACATAATTCCATATTACCAAATATCCATCAACAATACATATAGCGCCAGTTATTCACAATTAACAGTTCATCACAATATCCACACGACCTAATAGCACAGTCCCATTTCCTTTATTCTTTCATCAATTATCTCTTTTTCATTATTCCAAATTATTTCACAGACTCGTCCAATCTAAAATCTCATATCACTAATTAGACACAATTGACGGATCAACATTATTCTCAGCACAGATTCCACAAATCAATAGCACAACGAACCAAGAACAGCAACAACATTTCCACAACAATCAAGTAACGGTCAACAATCATTTCAGTGGGTCAATCAAGCACCAAGTTACACATACAGCATTACGGGCACATATCAAGGGTTATCCATTCTCACCTTGGCCGATTACTCAACTCCGGAAATAATGACCGGTACGACGCCGGCTCCTCGGGAAACTGCCCGATATCCAAACCTATACAACAAAATCATACATACACATAAATGCACATAATCGATATACTATGATGCCAACATTACGATATACACCCATCCCGGTTCTTATCTGTTATTATTTCCATTTATCGAAAATATTTAACCATACGTATATCCGAATATAATTTCGGTACCATATTTTAATTAAAATTTTTTTCAAAATAATTTCATAAAATAACTATAATTATCCAAAATAATAATTACTATAATTTTCCAGAAAAATAATAACCTATTTATAATTTTCAGAAAATATCTATATAGTATTTATCTTTTTCTAAATATATATAATAATAATATTTTCCAACACAAAATATAATTAACTTGAATTTACAAAATACATATTTATATACATATACCAAAATCATAATTTTCCAGACTAAATAATATTCATATTAAATTTCCAGAAATTAATTTCATGATATATATATTTTCCAAGTACTATTAGTTTTTCCAAACATAACTCAATTATTTATCGAAGTAAATATATTTATATTTTCCTGAAATTTCCAGAATTAAATTGGCAGTAATTTACTCAAAATAAATACATAATTTTTTTTCAAAATTTATATTTCAGATTATGTAAAAATATATATATATATAAATTGTTTTTTTTAAATTAGTTAAACGGACTGGGCCATGAATAGTGTCAGCCCAGACTAAGGTTGCAGCCCAGCCCGGCCCAACACCACACAGCCCAAGCCCAGCAGCAAAAACCCAACGCCCAAACACATAACCCAACCCACTAGCCCACGGATGCAACCCACGATCCGTCGGGTCATCACATCCGGGTCGACTCGCCCGTGACCCATCCTAACCGGGTCATCTTCCTCACCTAAACTTGCAGTGGCGGCGACGGCACAGAACGGCAGCGACGGGCGACGACACGAGCAGGGAACGGCGTCGTGAGCTCGGTGCGAGGAAGCCGTCGTCGTGGCTGCTGGTGCGGCGGTCGTTGCGGCTGATGGGGAAGCGGGTCGCTTTGCCGGGTCGTCTCGTCCGGCCGGCTGTGTTGCTGGCTTGGCGCGACGGCGAGACGCGAGGCGAGGCGCGACGGCTGCACCAGCGTCGTGAGGCTGTCAGCAGCGGTGAGCGAGAGTAGAGGCGGCGAGGTGGTTGCAGGTGGGTGGCGGCGGCAGCCCCTCCTCCTCCTATTTTTTTTTCCTCTTCCCGGTTCTATTTCTTTTCTTCTCTTCTCTTTTTTTCTTTTTTTTTTCTTTCACTCAAATTCTTTCTCTCTTTTTTTTCTTCAGCTTCTTTTTTTCCTTTTTTTTTTCTTCTCCTCTCCTCCTCTCCACCGGCTTCTCTTTTAATCTGTTTTGTTTTTTTTGTTTTTTTTTACTATTAAGCATGTGACCAATAATGCAAATCGTCCATATTACGGGCGAGTCCGATCCGGACCAGAAAATAACCGATACCTCCTTAGCTATTTTCCGGTGTGATTTTCCGAGAAATTCCGAAACCCGAAAAATACCAACTTAGTTCCGAAAAATCCAAGGGAAAATCACGAGCGCGGGAAAACCCTCGGTTTCCAAAAAACGACTCCTGGATTACCTTGAATTAATTACCCAAGAATAATTCATTCGGTAAATCACTGTATAACGACTTTAACAGTCCCGGTAAAAATCCAAATTTTACCCGGGCTGTTACAGATGGATTACTATTCTAGTCTAATGGCTAAAAGTAAAGATAAGGCACTGATTGCTGAAAGTAAGGCTGCACTTGATAAAACTCGGGCTCTGCTTGACAAATATCAGACTTGGCTTGGAAATTATCGGACTGCGCTTGATATAGAACACTACCGTGATCAAAAGAAAGCTGCTGTCTAGAGAGATGCAATATGGGTTGTTAGTTACTAACCGTAGGTGGTCTTCAAACAAACTCTCATGGAATGTTATAAGGGGCATATTCTCACTTCTTTTTGGTCTTTTTTGTAGAGAATTTTTTTTGGTTGTTGACATGGCTCTATCTTTATCATCATCCTACTATTATGATCTTTTGTTTATTGACTCCATTGTCATGGCACATTTTTTACCGATTCACTCCCAATTCTGTCGCAATTAACCATCATCTGCAGTGACAAAACCAATGACAAAAAAGAAAAAAAAACACCAATTGTTGTTCTTGTCTCTGATATGGCACCTATTGCAAGACAAGTAGTCACATCACAGTGTAGGTAAATGGATGCTTTACTTAGTTGCTTATGTTAGTGTAATATGCCCAAAAGCCAATCATGGATGATTATTTGTAGTCATGTATACGCCTTAAGGTTATTCCAATAAGTATCGTTTATGAGATAAACGCTTGCACATACTTATAACCCTAGAATATTTCATATTCTTAAATGTCCCTAGTCGATTATTATTACGGATGGGTTGTAATAATAAATTAAGACTAGCGTATGTTGAGAATTGCATATGTGATAT
>JAKUCV010001650.1:12819-23573 GCA_028386065.3 Turnera subulata | reverse complement strand
TTAAAAGCTAGCCACAAATGATGTTTTGTTAACTCTGATATGCTGCTATTTCTACTTCGTATGACTGTTCTTTCTACTCTACTGAGTACTGTTCTTTCTACTCAGTAATCTACTCTACTGAATATGACTGTTTGAATGATATGACTTGGGTATGACTGTTTGAATGATATGACTTGGGTATGACTGTTTGAATGATATGACTTGGGTATGACTGTTTGAATGATATGTGCGTTTGCTATGTGTGTATGAATGGTTTGAATGGTATCTGGAGGTTTCTTGTATTTATAGAATCAAGAGGGATAGTTTTTTTGATACCAGTGACTTGAGTATACCAGTTATGAATGACTGTGTTTGAGTGTTTGAATGTATTGATATGAGTGATTTGTAAATGTGGAAAATCATACCTGTTTTTTGGATCCCAATTCTGTGGTTGCCGCAAGGTTTCTTGTATGTATAGCTTTTTCAGGCCAGGCTATGGAAAGACTGCCCATCTTCTGTTGCATTCCATCCCTCTGCTGCATGTTTTCCCTTCTACTTTCAAAGTTTATTGATCTATCAAAGTTTCTAGGCCTATCATTGCGCCTATTCCTCTCATTAGCTTTAGCATTATTCCTTATCCATTCTTCATGATAGGCCAGACTATGGAAAGACTGCCCATGTTCTGTTGCATTCCATCCCTCTGCTGCATGTTCTCCCTTCTCCTTACAAAATTTCTTGATCTATCAAAGATTCTAGGCCGATCATTGCGCCTATTCTTCTCATGATACTTGGGGTCGTATGGGACAGCTTTCCCATCAATAAAGGGTTCACCTAGAGAAAAAAAAGTCACCAAAGCAAATATTACTTGCAACGAATGCCAAAGATGAATTCGGCCCAAGACAACATTTTCCCTAATAATTTACCAGCTATTCAATTTAGTTTTTATTGATACCAGAAATATAAGGGTGGTTACATAATTATACTATATTTAAAGAAAAAATAAAACGAATAAGAAAGAGAGGAATAAAAGTGTATAGATTTTTTTTGGGTAATATGGAAGAATAACAAAAAATAAATTTGAGGAATAAAATAGAATCTAATTTTTTGGGGAAGAATAACAAAAAAAGATTAAAAACTACATATATCTAATTTCGTTTATTTGGTAATCGAAATTGGAACGAGAAGAATAAGAAAAATCGATCGGCCCAAGGCCTCTTTAGCTCGGTCTGATTTCAAGAACCAGAGAAAAAACAAAAAAAAGGCCCGCTGATTGATCACCAGATCTTAAAAAGTCTTCTAGACTCATCCTAGACTTGAAATGAAAACAGGTTTCATTCCAATGTAAAAAATGAAGAAAACAGAAAGAAAACCTGCATGTTTAAACAAAAGGAAGCACAATGAAAGAAAAAATAAAATCAGAGGAATGAAAGTGCATACATTTCTTTTTTTGATAATCTGGAAGAACAACCAAAAAAATAAAAAAAATTGAGGAATAAAAGTGCATAATTTTGTTTGGTAATCGAAAAGATAACTAACAAATAGATCGAGCTAGACTTTGGGCCGATCTAATCAGAACTGCACTACAAATTAAATTTGAACAATCAGAAAAAAAAACCCAAGCCAAACAAATTATAACGAAGACAGAAAAAACAAAATACAACGAGTAGATCTGCTGCAGATTAAAAAGTCTTCTAGACTCATTGTACTTTTGATTGATTCAGTTCTCCTAGATCCTGTCGACACTTGAAATGGTATTCTATCTCAGTAAAAATAATCTGAAAACTCAGCAAAATATATGTAAATCTGTATAACCCAACCAAACGCTCCCTATTTCATTCCAATGAAAAATGGAGAAAACAAAAAAAAACCCTTTAGAAATGGTAACCAAGAAGAAAATGGTTCCACCACATACCCTTTGCCTCTTCTCTTCTCTTCCCTACTTCAGGAGTACAAGAGCATCAAAGCGTCATACCACTTTCAGAGCACCATCACAGAAGACTATAACAGTACAGGTTGCAGGGACTTGCTGGGAATTCCAAAGCCAAATAGACAAGAGCTTGCAGCCTTGTTTTTGAGAGAGAGATCCATGTCAAACAGTGTCTTTAAGGTCTTTGAGGATCTGAAGGAAGGAAAGGGTTGTGGGATAGAAAAGGATACCAACAATCATTTGGAAGACTTTTTAAGGATCTGAAGGAAGGGTTGTGGGATATAAAAGGATCGTAACAATCACCGGAAGAGTTTACAAGGATCTGAAGGATGTAGGATAGAAAAAGTATACTAACCATAATTGGAAGAGTTTACTAGGATCTGAAGGAAGGGAAGGAAGGGTTGTGGGATATAAAAGTATCCTAACAATCACTGGAATTGTTTACAAAGATCTGAATTAAGGGTTGTGGGATAGAAAAGGATCCTAACAATTATTGGAAGAGTTTTTGATTGTGAGAGCCTGAGTTTTTCTTTGTTAGAGCCTGTTCTTAGGAGAGCGATACATGAAAAACACAGAGGAAGTTAGACAGAGGGAGAGGGAGGGATGTGGATTCATAAAAAGATCCTAGAAATCATTGGAAGAGTTTTTTTTCCTTTTCATGATCTGAAAACTCTAATAAAGAAGAAGAAGAGAGGAAGGAGAAGAAGAGAGGAAGAAAGAGGTTGTTGGTGGCAGAGTTGAACAGGGTAAGGGTAAGGGTAAGGGTAAGAGAAATGTGGTGATAGACGCCACATCCAGATGGAGTGAGAGAAGAAAAGAAATATACATTGACGTGTGTATGAGTATCATGCATTGAAAGAAACGAATAATGTGGTGGGGGTAGGGTAGAATAGTTACAGAGTATTGAATATTGCGATTACCGTGTTTGTTCTGGATTCAAACTTCTAACAAAACGTGAAGAACCTACATGCATTCCACTTTGCATGCATTCCGTATTTACTGCCAGATTTTTTTCTTAGAATGCTTATCTTTATACCAGATATTCTATTTTTAGAAAAATAAAATATTATTTGAAGATATTGTTTCCAAATTTTCCGATTTGCATTCAAATTTGGTTTAAAGGCAAATTAGCGTCGCCAGATATTCTATTTTTAAAGGAAAAATAGAAGATATTATTTCCAAATTTTTCGATATGCAATTAATTTTGGTTTAAATGCAAAATATCGACGCCATCTTAAAATTAGAAGATATTGTTTCCAAATTTATTCGATATGCATTTAATTTTGGTTTAAATGCAGAATAGGAGATGTTGTTTCCAAGGATGCGCCTCGTCTTTGTGCCCTGACCTCCCGAAATTACAAACGGTTAGAAAGTATTAATGCTCTCCAACCTACAAACGTTTTGTACTAAACAATTATGTTCTCTTCAATCAAAGTTTAAAAACTTCCAAAAAAAACAAGTCACACACAAACACATAAGTTTCAAGATCATATAAGTATTTTCTACATGTAAGTTTTGACTTTTATATACCAAAACAATTTTTTTATCCCCATCCCTTTATTTTTTCTTTATTTTCTGGTTTATCTTAGTTATTGTCAGTGGGATAATATCAAACTAGTTGTTGTTTATTTAAATACTTAAAAAATATGGTTGGTGACTTACATAAATATTAATAATCTATTATGGGTGGGTTCCTTAACCACAATAGCCGATAAACAGGGGGATGGCCGGCCAATCGAAAAAATATTTTTGTTAAAAAATAGGATAAATGGTCATCTCATAATTAATAATATGAAATAAATATATTACATCATACTACTTAGTATTTACCTAGACAAACAAAACTTAATAACTTACCGTTTTTATCTTTGTGGGTCGTTGTCAATATCAATCCATATAAAATTCAAATTATCTTCTAGATAAGGGAAGTTGTTATTTATTAGAATTCTTTCTTTTCATTTTTTACAAAATCTAACAACAATTTAGAGAAGAAGCAATTTTTTTTTACAAAAAAAACTAAAACACAAGAAAATTTTTTTAAAACATATGTATACTGAAACTTTTTTTTTCCACCGTCTTTATGATAGAATAAAGACCCAAAATAAAAGTTGATTTAATTTGTTTATGTAATTAGTGTTAGTCTATATTGAGATGGGGGACAGCCTTGCTAAGAGGAATGGTGGTGAGAGACGCCACAGCCATATGGAGTGTGCACACATCCATATGGAGAGTGCACAAAATGGTTCAGGTTGAAAATTAAAAAAAAAAAAAGAAGTAAAGAAATATACTATTGATGTGTGTATGTGTATCATGTATAGAAAGAAGCGATATGTGGTGGGGTAGGGTAGGATAGATAATATTGCGATTAATTATTCATTTAGCGTGGTTGGTTTGTATTCCAAACTTTTAAAACAAATCTTTTTTTTTTTTTTTTGTCGAAAGAGATAATCATTCATTAATAATAAAGACGGGGTACAACATACATATTAGAACAACATAGACTACTAAAAATAAAGGAAAAAAAACATAATTAAAAACCACAAACATAGAGGAAGCATGGACCATGAATACAAAGCGATTACACTGAGATTCGGACATAGGCAAAGGTTGAAACTCGAACCAAAGAACTTGCAGCTACCCACGAACGGGAGGACGTGATGTCCGCATAAAGCAGGACTAGCCCCAAACAGCAACCAAGTTCGCATACAGTGGTCGGCAGCTATCGGCTTAATCTCTGACAAATGAGCTAGCCAAGCAATAGCCATCACCGGAGAAACGGAAGAAAGCCAATATCCGTCATTGGGAGTAAACACTTCACAGAAAACTCCATACTTCACACAACAAAAACAATCCTCCACCAACAGTTCGAAAGAGCCGGCGGCAGCCCGTCCCACATCCGAGGGAGACTCTTTGGACAGGAAAAGGGGAAGACACTTTGGAAAAGCTAGAACAAAGAACTCCCCAATCAAACAGGTAGGGTCCAGATCGCCGGCGTCATCTTCATCTCCTTCACCATCATCGTCGTCGACGCCGTCGCTGACGCCAACCCCACCGCCGTTGCCGTTGCCACTTTTGCTGCTGCTAGTCCCCATACTCAACCAACAGATAATGAAGCAAAAACATAAATCTCAAAGGGTAATAAAATACCCAACACAAAGAAGAAGGTAATTCAATACCCACTCAAACTCCCCAATTTAAGAGGAAACTAAACCATTAGACATCCTTCAAAAGAGGAATTACTATACTTTTATTGCTATGCAATCCAAACGAGAGCGATAGCAAGAACAGAGTGGGAAGAGTAAGAGATCTACTTTGATTTTTTAAAAGAAATGCGCTGGAAACAAGATCTGAAAATAGAAGCCAAGCTCACCCAAAGATAAATGAGAAGACATAGTTGGTGTTGGGATCATCAGATGAGAACGATGAAGGCGTCATAATGTTTTCAAATTTAGTCAGATCTGGTATTGGCAATTTGAAATTTGAAAAATTCTAGAGAGAGGGGAGAGGATTTTTACTTGCCATTTGGTCACAATTTTTGGCTTTAGGCCTCCTTTTACTATATTACCTCCCCTCCGTTCAATTAGATTAGAGGAAGTCCAGGTGGAAAAAAATGTGGAGGGAAATATATCCTTATTAAAATTTTAAAAAATATTTTATCACAAATAGATTTAGGTAATAGTTATGGAATTATGAACGAAGAGAGTTTTAATATTACCAAAAAAAATTTGAGGTACTTCCATCCTTATTTTATTTTGTAGTTTAATTGGTTATCTTACAATACCCAAAGATAATTCAATACCCACTCATTTTTACTTGACTTTTAAAACAAATCTGATGAGCAACACAATCCCTACATGCATGACTTACACTTTGCACAGAAATTGTGCAAACTGATGAAAGCGGCAACTAACTAAATACTACCCCGTGCGTTTGTTTTTTTAGTAAAAATAGCATACTACAGTTGTTCAGCACTGTCGTTTACATTCAGCTGGGCGGCTGGGCCATCCTCTTTCATTCCTTTCCATTTAATTGTGTCTTTTCTTACATTCAATCTTCACACTGAGCTGAGGTCATCCCAAGCGTGATTCTGTTTGACAACATGAATATTGTTGTAGTCCTAGCTGTAATTACCATTATTTTATTTTATTTGCCTAGGGTATGTATGGAGGAGAACAATTGGAGACAAATAATTTATTCATTTATAAAATCATTTTTTACTTTGCCAAGATTTCTTTTTGCAAATTAATTTCCCTCTAAATCAAGTACAATGATAGCAAATCCGGGAGAAATTAATTATGGTCATTCCTTGGAAAAAAATTCCAAAAGTGTTAACGACACCTTTACAGTCACCATCCTTTTGTACCGAAAATTAAATCAATTTGCTAGAAACTGGTAACTAGATCACTTTTAGGGTTAATTAATTTTTTACCACTTGAATTTTTAGTGAAATTTATTTAAACAGCTGAACTAAAAAACCAAGATAAAAGTACTTCGAATTTTGTTTTTGTAAGATAACCAATTAAACTACAAAATAAAATAAGGATGGAAGTACCTTAAATTTTTTTTGGTAATATTAAAACTCTCTTCGTTCATAATTCCATAACTATTACCTAAATCTATTTGTGATAAAATATTTTTTAAAATTTTAATAAGGATATATTTCCCTCCACATTTTTTTCCACCTGGACTTCCTCTAATCTAATTGAACGGAGGGGAGGTAATATAGTAAAAGGAGGCCTAAAGCCAAAAACAATAGGTTTTGAAAGTTCTGGTTGAACCTTCCTCTCACATGACAATTAAACAAAAAGACATTTTTTGATGAAAACACATCATCAACAAACCTAATTTTATTAACCATTAGAAACAAAATAAAAAACACAAATATCATTAGCATGTAGAATGATATTTCAAAATGAACAAATCTGATTATACCACGTGCTTGCATGAATGACTCTATTTAATTTATTATTTTTTATTTATTATTCGTATTGACAGTGACAGTAATAGATGGGAGGAGCTAAATCTTACAAAAATAAATTTTGAGGTATCTTTATCCTGGTTTTTTTTAGTTCATGTGGTTAAATATTATGTTTGAGGTGCCTTTATCCCGAAATTTTTAGTTCATGTGATTAAATCTTTAGTTCAAGTGGTTAAATCTAAAATAAAAAGTTCGAGGTACCTCTATTCCGATTTATATAGTCCATGTATTTAAATCCGTTTCACAAAAAATTCAGATGGTTAAAAAACAATTAACTCATCGCTTATATATATAAGTACATATGTCTCCACCTAGTGACTAGCAGCAACAGAAAGAAAAAAAAAAAAACTAAAGAATGCCTCTAGGAGTTTTTTTTTTCCAACCTAAAATCATTTGTCCCACCAAAATGTTCATTTTTTTTTTTAGCAAAACAAAATGTGCATCTTTCCTGTGTACCAACAAAATGTGAATTTATGGTGTGGACCAGCACAATTTGGTAGAGAACTTATAAGAATCTTGATTATATAGTAGACCTGTCACCTATTAATTTATAAAATTCGGAATGTTTTGCTTTTAAAATCATATATAGGATCCCATAGTAGACCTATATCATCGTTCAAAAATTTTAAAACATGACAAGCAAGGAGCAGACAATACCTCTGTTATTCACTTATTTTACGCGTTCCATACCTTAAATCACACATAATCTACCTAACACTCATGTACATTTGGAAATATGTAATGAGAACCAAATTAAGCTTGGAGTCCTACCATCTATCAAAGACACATTATATTTGACATTAACCCCTCTAGACAGAAGGACTTGAGATATAATTTTACGATAGAAATTTTAAAAAAGTTTAATATTTGGAGAATTTCATGAGGAACTGAAAATAGACCGCACTGGAGGATAAATTTGAGTTTATATAATGTTGCGGGAACATAAATCCAAGTGAATATTTCCGACTCCTAAAATTTATTACTACAATATGTTGGTTTTATCCATTTACTTTTCTTCCCATCCTTTTATTTTTCTTCTTCTAGATAAGGGAAGTTGTTATTTATCAGAATTCTTTCTTTTCATTTTCTACAAAATCTAACAACAATTTAGAGAAGAAGCAATTTCTTTTTACAAAAAAAGACTAAAACACAAGAAAATTTTGTAGAAAATGAAAAGTTACTACTACTATTAGTGATGTAGCCGCCTTACAAGTGCTAAACAAAGACTGACCAAGTCCCCCCCTTTCTGATTCGTTACTTCCTTCGGTCAAATCAAAACTACCATCAACGCGCCCCTCTATCTTTCCGCTACTTGGACACTTGCATCATCTGGTAATTTTGACTACAGTATATTAATGCTGCTACTAAATGAACAGAAAATTAATTTCTTTTCTTTCCATTCAGAAAACTCTAACCCGACGAAAATAAATAAATATGGAATCACTTGAACCACTTAAGATCTGTTAATTAAGAGATAAACGTGTCTGATTTCGATCCTCTATTCACAAAATCCAAATTTGAGATCTTGCTTGAAATAATTAGAATACTTAATTACTTAGAACCAATTAAGTGCGGGTTTGGACGTTTATGATATATTGTTTGACATTGACATATATTCGTTTTAGTAAAGTGTAATTCTGTTCAAGAATTTAGTTTTTTTTTTTTGGCTCCAACTCAAGAATTAGGGATAAAATTAATTTGAGTGGTTCTTAGGTTGCAAATTACTTCTAATTACAAAAACAAAAAATAAAAAAAAAACTGAGCTTGAAATTTGATGGACAGTCACGTCACGTGTTACAAAAATGCACGCTGGATATGGTAATAAAAAGGAAAAGTGGGTCATTAAATTAACCTTTCAAAAAAAAGGGAATGCCATGTTATGACGGGTGGGTCAATTGTTGTATTATGGATTATAAATATTGAAGCTGATCTGGTACTCTAACATCAAAAGCAAATTTTCTATCCAGGTATACAGGTAGAAATTTGTGATGATTATACCTTTAATACAAAAAAGAGACGAATAACATACTAGAGAATTCTAGGATGGATGGATTTTAAAATACTATTTCGTTCTTGGTTGCACAGAATAATTAAGAAGCTATACATTCTTTTTATATTTCATTCTGCATGGATTTGGTCACATAACCATCATTTTCTTGTCTAAACGAAAGTAAATAAAATCGCCTTAACATTTCTTATGTTATACTTATTATGATATCTTAGATCTTTATGGGCGGGCCAATCGCAAATTTCGGATCAGGTACCTGTTATTGTTCACGTGGCAAGCTGTCCGCAACTGGACAAATAACAATACTACCAAACGACGTGGTTTCATCCCAATGCATTTACAATTTTCTTTTTTCGGTGGGTTTTTCATTTCTCAAACAGGTCTCACTGTTAAATTCTTTAATAATTTTTTTTATCATTTTCTTTTCTAATTTAAACAATATTTATATTTTAATTTTGTCCGCCACCCCCACTATCATCCCCATTCCTCTTTTTTTTTTTGTAAATAGTACAGGTACTATCAATACCATTAGCACAAGAACATATCAAACACAACAAACAAATTTCTACATGTAAGTTTTGACTTTTATATGCCAACACAGAAATTGAGGCATTCTAAAGTGACGGCAACTATTAAATTTCTTTCCTCTATTGCAAGTGTGGGGCGCACTTAACTAATTCGCCCGTGGCGCTGTTTTTTTTCTCTTTTTTCATTTAAATGGTGTGGGTCATCCTCTCCCTCTCTCTCTCAACCCTTTCCATTTAACTGTTGTCTTTATTTACAATTCTGACACCGGTCTGAGGTCATCCCGTGCGTCATTGAATTTGACAACATGAATATTGTCCCGAGTCTAAAATGGAGTGCGCACAGTTCAGGTTGAAAATAAAAAAAGAGAAGAAAAGAAATATATATTGATGTATGTATGTATGTGTATCATATGTATACAAAGAAACGAATGTGGTGGGGGTAGGGTAGAATAGTTACACTTACAGACAGAGTATTGAATATTGCGATTCCTATTTATTATTTAGCCTGTTTGGTTTGGATTCAAACTTCTGAAAGAAAACCTGATGAGCACAATACATGCATGACTTACACTTTCCATGCATTCCGCGTTTGCAGCCAGATTGTTTTTCTTATGATGCTTATATTTATACCAGATATTCTATCTTTAGAACAATAAATTATTTGAAGATATTTTTTCCAAATTTTTCGATATCCAATTAATTTTGATTTGAATGCAAATTACCGTCGCCATCTTTTTTTTGTTACCAAAAAAATTAAGATATTGTTTCCAAATTTTTCGATATGCAATTAATTTTGGTTTAAATGCAAATTACCGTCGCCATCTTTCTTTATAACAAACATTCGAGACAAGGTTGCACGCTCCTCTGTCTTTGTGGGAAAATTTTATTATGGGGAGTCTCCAAGTTTGATTAGTTGTAGACCCTTCTTCTTATGGTAACAAAATATATTTTTGGGTTTATTATTTATATTTTAAGATTTATTTATTTCTCAAATCTATCTTATGGGTTTTCCCTTCCTCTAATTGGATTTATATTTTTTCTTAATTTATGGTGTATTATTTAGAAAATAAATTTGCACATTGAAACGCCCCGACCCGTATTTACCGTACACAGTAAACACGTGCCGGAACTGTGATGACCCAACCCAACATGACTCGACATACAGTGTGGACAACAACAACTCGGCCCCATCGGCCCAAAATAACAAACATCAATATTAATAAATCCGGCCCAATGGCCCAACAACAATGATAATATGCACAGCGGAAGACTTTAACTCACATAAACACTGTAAGCAACAACAATATGGCCCTACGGCCCAACGACAAAATATAC
>JAKUCV010001650.1:0-12177 GCA_028386065.3 Turnera subulata | reverse complement strand
TCCGGAAACTATGACCGGTACGACGCCGGCTCCTCGGGAAACTGCCCGATATCCGAACCTATACAACAAAACCACATATATTCACATAAATGCACATAAGAGTATGTCATGATGCCAATTTACGAAATAAACCCATCCCGGTTACTCATCTTTTATTATTATCCTTTACCGAAAATAATTAACCGTACGTATTTCCGAAATTTTCAAGAGATACACACCGTCACGTAACAACCGATAATAGTATACTCGATGGTGAATCCTAGGGGGAGTGAGAAGCTTTTTTGTTTGTTTGTTTGTTTTTGGTTGTATACACATGTTTGTTTTGTATAGTGCCGGCCAGATGCTTTCTTCCACAAGTGTAATAAGTATGTAAATTGTAATCTTCTTGATTATTAAACTTTGTTATTTGTTTGTTGTCGGAGGTTCATGTGTTCATATGATGAAAATATAACAAAGATAATATCTAGTCATCATGCACCAGTCCTTAATTAATTCTACAATGGCCATCCAAGTTCTTTTTGGTAAAACAGAGAAATCTCGTTTGTTTACAGCCAATATTACTTCAAAATTTTCTCAAGAGAAAGAAAATAAAACATCCAAATTCCTTTATTTTTTTTTTCTTTTGGAAACACTACCCACAACACCACACCCTCAAAACCACCCCCGATGAAATCCAATTCGAAGAAGATGCCAGTATAAATTTAAGTCTGGAAATGTATTTATATTCATGAGTATTTGGTTTTTTGTTGTACGTACGGGAACAGGTCTTGGTATATTATGCCACCTAATTATGAGCTAATTTGTTCTCTTGTCTTGATACATATATAGGAATAAAAAAAAATAAAGAAGTAATATATAATAGGCACCAGTGAAAGGTTAGACATATTGTAACTTATGCGCAGATACTTCAAAAGCATCAACGGCACATGATCACAATATCCATTTTATATCTCAATGGGATCAGGCGGCAAACAAACCTCAACAGATCTCACAACTACCGCCAACATTTAAGTACTATTCATTCCATCTCTCGTAGATATTATAAACAATACAATAAAACAGTTTTGCGACAAAAATACAATAAAACAGTGGATATATATAATCCAATCCAATATCGAATATCTCGATTCATCCACATAACATAACATTTCAGAGTAAATTGACTTTAAAACGGACAATTTTGTGGCTCAACTCAGTTCAGCAACTTACAAAAACTTCTGCTTTCTTTTGAGTTTTGTCATGGAGAAGCAATTTCAGTACCTTCAAGTTGTTTTGCCCTTACTGCTCTTCATCTTCGTAGCAATTTAACTGTGTCTTTATTTACAATTTTGACACCGGTCTGAGGTCATCCCATTCGTCATTGAATTTGACAACATGAATATTGTCCCGAGTCTAAAATGGAGTGCGCACAGTTCAGGTTGAAAATAAAAAAAGAGAAGAAAAGAAATATATATTGATGTGTGTGTATGGGTCTAAACTCTTCTATATTTAGCCTCTCCTAGAACACAACAATATTATTTAGGAGGCGAGGCAACATGTGATGTGCGATATGTTCAATGTTTTGGTCAAAATTGTTATCCTCAGTCACCATTTCTTTTATTCACACCCACAAAACAACCAGTTAAATGGCTCCAGCAAGCTTTGCCGACAGAATGAAACGCCCAATTTCAAAACCAAGAAACACAGTATATTAATGCAGCTACTCAATGAACAGAAAATTAATTTCTTTTCTTTCCATTCAGAAAACTCTAACCCTTGTCTTCGACGAAAATAAATAAATATGGAATCAATTGAACCACTTAAGATCTGTTAATTAAGAGATAAATGTGTCTGATTTCGATGCTCTACACACAAAATGCAAATCTGAGATCTTGCTTGAAATAATTAGAATACTTAATTACTTAGAACCAATTAAGTGCGGGTTTGGACGTCTATGATACTATATTGTTTGACATTGGCAAGCTGTCCGCAACCAAACGACGTGGTTTCATTCCAATGCATTTACAATTTTCTTTCTTATTTTTTTTCATTGGGTTTTTCATTTCTCAAACAGGTCTCATTGTTAAATTATCTAATAATTTTTTTAAAAACCTCCACAAACAAAACACACACACAACCACATAAGATTCAAGATCATATAAGTATTTTCTACATGTAAGTTTTGACTTTTATATACCAAAACAATTTTTTTCTTCCCATCCCTTTATTTTTTTCTTTATTTTCTTGTCTATCTTAATTATTGTCACTGTATGATCATAGCTTCCCGGACTAGTTGTTGCTTATTTAAATTCTTAAAAAATATGGTTGGTGGGTTACATGAATACTAATAATCTATTATAGGTGGGTTCTTTTTATTTAAATTCTTAAAAATATGGTTGGTGGGTTACATGAATACTAGTAATCTATTATAGGTGGGTTCCTTAACCACAATAGCAGGTAAACAGGGGGAGGGCCGGTCCAACCGTAAATTTTTTTGTTAAAAAATAAGATAAATGGTCATTTCATAATTTATAATAACAAATAAATATATTACATCATGCTACTTAGTATTTACCTAGCAAACAAAACTTAGTACTTACTGTTTTTAGTTTTGTGGTTGTTGTCAATATCAATTCATATAAAATTCAAATTATCTTATAGATAAGGAAAGTTGTTATTTATTAGAATTCTTTCTTTTTCATTTTCTACAAAATCTAACAACAATTTAGAGAAGCAGCAATTTCTTCTTACCAAAAAGACTAAAACACAAATTTTTTTCTTAAAAGTATTTGTTATTTGTATATTGAAACTTTTTCCACCGTCTTTATGAGAGAATAAAGACCCAAAATAAAAGTTGATTTAATTTGTTACTGCAATTAGTGTTAGTCTATATTCCATTCGGTTTTAGTTTGCTCTAAATCTAATGACTAATTTTAATGTTTTCCCAACCAATACCTCCCTCCCTCATCTTAAATTTGGGGGGCTGCCGAAAAGCATAGGGACGACTACGGACGTCTACCAATCAATCCATAGAATAATTTCCAAGTTCTTTCCAGTATTCAAATGAAATCATTGGAAGAGTTTTTTTTTTTTCATGATCTGAAAACTCTAATAAAGAAGAAGAGAGGAAGAAGGAGGTTGTTGGCGGCGGAGTTGAACAGGGTAAGGGTAAGAGGAATGGTGGTGAGACGCCACATCCATATGGAGTGCGCACCAAATGGTTCACGTTGAAAATAAAAAAGAGAAGAAAAGAAATATACTATTGATGTGTATGTGTGTCATGCATAGAAAGAAGCCAATGTGGTGAATAGTTTACAGAGTATTGAATATTGCGATTACTATTTATTATTTAGCGTGGTTGGTTTGGATTCAAAGTTCTAAAAAAACCTGATGAGCACAATCCCTACATGCATGACTTTTCGCGTTTGCGGCCAGATTGTTTTCTTATGATGCTTATATTTATACCAGATATTCTATTTTTAGGAAAAAAATTAGAAGATATTGTTTCCAAATTTTTCGATATGCAATCAATTTTGATTTTAAATGCAAATTACCGTCGCCATCTTTTTTTGTTAAAAAAATTAGAAGATATTGTTTGCAAATTGTTCGATATGCAATTAATTTTGTTTTAAATGTAAATTACCGTCGCCATCCTTTTTGTTAAAAAAATTAAGATATTGTTTCCAAATTTTTTATATGCAATTAATTTTGGTCTAAATGCAAATTACCGTCGCCATCTTTCTTAAAAAAAATTACAAGATATTATTTCCAAATCTTTTCGATATAAGTATTTTCATTATTTATAAAATAAAAAAATATTACGTTATACGACGACAGGCACAGAAATTGAGCCTCCCAACATTAACAGAAAGGATTACTTTTAAGGCAAGAACTAAATTATATTAAGTGAAGGTTTCCCACCGTCCTTTACATTTAAGTGTGCCATCCTCTTCCATTCCTTTTCATTTAACTGTGTCCTTTTTCTACATTTTTGACACTGAGCTGAGGTCATCCCATGCGTCATTCTGTTTGACAACATGAAAAAAATCACTATTATTTCCCCTAACATTTTTTTCATAATTTAATTTAATTTATTATTTTTTACATAAATTTGGAAAATATTTTTGTATTGATAAAAATGAATTTTAGAATGTCATCATAATAATATATTACTATATCATGTCGAAGTAGATTAAAAAATGATAGTCTAATTTAATAATTTCTATTTACATAATTTATTTATTAGTTTTTATTTGAATAATTATTAACATTAAAAAATAGTTATATTATATATTACCGTACTACGTGCATCGCAAGTGCTGAAAAAATAGTAATAACTAAAAGAGCCGAATACTACATGTTTTCGCTTCCAATATTTTCCCTTCTAAATCCATATATACCTCATTTTTTGAACAATTTTTTTTTTTAACACATGATCCAAAGTAGTGTAAAACGAAGTCAAGAGTGGGTATTAAAAAAGTTTAGGAAGTATGATATGGGTGCACCTCATATGGAGTCCTATATAGGTGCATTTTGTTGTTTTCGGATCTCGGTATCGGAACTCTGCCCCGACTAATTCCGAAACGATCCGGGCTGCCCACGGGTGAGTCTGCCAAGCGAAACTAAATCGCAGAGCAAACCCGAGGCATGGCTATCTAGTCTAACGTTTTGTTTGTGTTTTTCTTGCATCTCCCTTTTTTTTTTTCTTTTTCTATCGAAGGGTCGACCTAGTGGCTGCTTTATACGAAAGAAAGAAAGAAAGCACACGTGGCACTGCTATCTGGTTCGGCGTTTAAGTTTTCATCTGCTAGTACTACTACCAGTACTATTTGCAATGCTTGGCCGGTTCTAAGTAAAGAAAGTAGGCCCATGACACTATAAGTCCAGTTGGTTGGGATCATTCAACAATCATGAGTGTACAGATTCCCATGTTCAATTCAATAAGGTTATGACTCATGATGCAAAAGAAAAAAAATCATCAAGGTAAATCAAGTAATTGCGCATATGCCTTAAACCCCCACAGGATGCATTGTGGTTTTGACCCGCAAATCTTGTCCGACCCCATGATCGGAATCCAGGCATGTAAGACACAACCTCGAAAAGTTAATCTAATAAGAAAACAAGCCGCCATACACCATCTAAACAAAACAACCTCAGCAAAAATCAAACAAAACCATAGTTAATTATCTAGAATGCATCACTTTCACAATGAATTATGTCTCTGAACAGGTCGCTTCTTGCATCATAACCCAAGAAACGGTGCAGCCCGCATCCACACAAGGAGCACAAGGATAATGCATAGTTACATTTCGCAATTTCAAATCCCAGACATAAATCATACTACTGTGTTTGTCGAGATAGTAGATAGAATTCTCTTTGATTGTGGGTTCAGTTGCGGAACAAAACGTACCACAATCTTCGAGAAAAATGGCTTGTGCTCCTATGTCCTCCACCTTGGCACATTCCAACCTGCTGCTTCTATTCGATATCGAATCCAGATCCACCTTGTAAATTGCAAAATCAATCCTTGCAGGCCCCACAAAGCGATTATCAGTCGGACAAAGTGCAACAACCAAATACATTTCACCAAAAGATTCAATCAAGTATTCGGAATAGGAAGTGCACTCACCAAAAGATCTCTCTGGCAGTTGTGCACCCACCATCAACCGAACTGTTGATCCCTCCAAAATTTCAAGAATGCATAAAGAACGGAAACCATCTTCTTCATTTGAATCGTAACCATATATCTTCCGTCCTGTGGCCATGTATGGCCGAAAATAATCCACCTCGATACTTTTACAATCTACCTTCACAAACTCATCATCACCCAACTTGCAAAACATCATACATCGCTTGTCCTCGTCAAAAAATATTACGTGACAATTGGAGTCAGACAAAGATGCTGAAAGAAGGCATGCCTCCCAGCTGAAATCTGTTAAATCCATAACAGAAGGGAGTTGAATTCTCTGCCCCGTCGCAACATCCAGAACAAAGTAATGGACATTATTTGAGGCGGCGGTGGCACCTTCTTCTTTCACCACTAAACATCCATAAGAAGAAGCACATATAGATTGCATCTCCATGGGGAGGATTCTGGTATTTCCTGATCGTATGCTACAAAGAATTGGGTTTGGCATGTTCTCCCCGCCATAGCAAATCAGCCAAGGATGTGGCGGTCGAGATTTGGATACCGAGGGAGGAAGAGACAATACCGGTCGTTTACTTGATGGAGGACATTCACAGAAATCATCCTTGAGCATTAATGCTGACGACTTGTCTTTGGCCAAGGAAGGTTTGATCCAAATACCATGTAGTTGTCTCGTTAAACCACAAGTGAATGTGTCATCATCAGCTGGAGAAGAAGAACCAACGCCAGTATAATAAAAAGAATGATATTTGCCTGTTGTGATGGAGTAGAATACGGTGTTACCTTGATGCAACATGGGAATATAAATCTTGTTGCTCGTTCCTTTAATTGCAGAGTTCTCTAACAAAGACATGCCCTGAGAAGAAACAAAAAGCATCTTGTTTGGCGGCAAACTATCCATTCTCTGCCATCCATTCTTCATGCCATCCCACTTGAAAATCTGAAACTCCTCCCAATGTTGCAGAGCATAAACAACCATGATCTCACCCTCATCCATCACAATGAAACCCTCACACCAACTGTGACTCATATTGGAGAACTCCTCCTCACTAAAAGGTCTTTTAAGAAAATTTACTACATTATCCCCTTGCTCAGTCAACTTATTCACATTGAGTATCATCACTCCCTCCAAACATAAAAAATAAATTAGGCCCTCATAAGAAATTGGAGCACCCATAAAAGGCATAAAATCATAATCCTCTGAAAATTCAATTTCCGCCCAATCTTGTCTTCCTTGTCCAAATTTTAGAGTAACGCCAGATAGTCCAGCCCCAAGGCCAACAACCACACATTCTGGAGAAGTGGGAGGCTCGAAGAAAGACATGAAGAGGTATTCATAAGGCGGCTTAGGCAGTTCAATTCTCTGTCTAGTGAAGGGATTGAGGAAGAACGCACTAAAATCAGCATCTCGAGTGAGGAGCAACCAGCCATGGTCAGAGAAGCGAACATGAGCTCCACTTAGTTCTGGGATTTGGATGCCATAAATCGCATTTCTTATAGGATGAAAGATGGTGCATATAGTCCCGCCGCTAGCAGGGGGCTGCAACAATAGAGGGGTACTTCCCGATTCCTCCTCCGAAAATAATTTAGCAAGGAGGTCCACTGTTGTTGGTGTCGTCGTCTTAATTATTGCAGCAGATCTCCAAGCTTTGCATACTGCACAAAAGGTATTATAGTCCCCAGCATAAAGACGTGAAGATATCTCTCCCAGGATATCATCTGGAAGGCTACACCATGGCCTCTGCTCTTGTTGTTGTTGTTGAACTTGCGCCATAAGGTTTAATTTTTCTGATCACCACACACACTCCTTTTTACGTCACTAAGCCTGAAAATAGTTTGAAGGAAAAACTATTATATATAATTATTTGTTTTATTTAAAAGACACAAATAATATATAATAATCTAACAATGAGCAAGCGACCGTGTCTGAAAAGACAAATACGTATATGTGTGTATAATAACTGAAATTACGACACCAAAAGAAATAATTTTGAGGAGTATTGGCCTATAAATTAATCCTCTGCGTCAAGAATTAACCTGCAGGAATTCCAATGGACGCGAGGGGCCATATACCAAAGAAAGAAAGAAAGAATACAAAACATTATTATATACTTCCAACAGAACCAGTTACTTGTATAAGTCGTCACAGGCATAAATCCAATCAACAAAAAATCACAAGGACCTAAGTAACTGGTAATCGTGATTGAATAAAGACGAAGTGGTAGAAAAAAAATCACAAGGACCTAAGTAACTGGTAATCGTGATTGAAAAAAGACGAAGTGGTAGAGGTTTACCTACCTTGGCTGCTCTGTCTCAACCGCTGTAGAATTGATTATACTCCTTAGAATTACGTTGGGGTTTTCTTAAATAGAGTCGCCCAGCCGGAGAAGCCGCCTTTCGATAACCGCCTCATAGAGCGGTTATTAATTAGTCTCCTCTACCTGTAGGGAATCCCATAATGTTTTGTTAAAAAATAACCCCGAAAATTAACAATATTCCAACAATTACCCCCCGACCATAAAAGGGTTTCTTTTACCAATATCTTCAGTATTACAAGGTACTATTAACCTATTCTAGAGGCTTTAACAATCAACCTAAGTTTTTGGTTAGAATGATCCCGACTAATAATAGAGTCATTATGATTGAAGGGTTTCATATTCGAATCCCTATCCCTCCTCCAGAAAACAAATCAACCTTTGAAACTCACAATTTGGAATATCTGACAGTTTGATGATTAATATAGCTTTTCAGACATTGGTTTTGATGGAAATTCATACTCTAGCTTGAAAACTTAGTTGTGACTGATAAATCAATAAAGCCTTTTTATACAACTTTTCTTGTGGAAACTTATACACTACATATTCTAACCTTAGAGTGCGGAAACAATGTGAGTACAGGTATATCTAGCTGCCAAAGTTAATTACAGCTATCACACGATAGCCAATTAGCTAGTAAAGGGTTCCGCTCAAAGAAACAAAGGCCAATCAATAAAGATGGCCACTTGTTGCATTTGGGACCTTGATTGATACTAGCATTTGGCACTGGCCATCAACACTCAATGAAAACCCTTTAATTTGCACGGCTTTGATTCGACACACTCCCAAGGTTTTTCCAGGGTAGGTGAACCAAGTTCAATTTTCAGCAGACTTTCTGGAGTATCAGATTGCCTACATTAAAACTTTTAGGATGAAGATGAACTGTTAGAATTGTGGTGATTCATGAGTGACATCCTTCTTATTATGATTTCCTGAGTTGAGAATGAATAATGAAATATGATTGTAAATCAGAATGATGACATTACTGACGGTGCCATGTAAACTATGGCAAACTGTGACATTACTGACGGTTTGGTATAAAACAACTTGATGGTCAACTAGCTAGCTATAATGACTCCAAAAAATTGAACTAGTCGATAAAGATCTTACAAGACTTCACCCTCTTAATCAAACGTGAAATGCACTACTTAAACAAAAATGAAAAAGAAAGAGCCAGAAATCACAGTGAGTGGCAAAATCCCCAACCTTTAAGTCGTGAGGCGACACTGCCATTAGACATGTAAGGGTAGACCAAAAGCTGTTCATCTGGAGTAGCACTATATCCAATCAGCCGGAGCAAATGTCGATGAACTGCAAGGCTGATCATCTCCAATTCTGTCCTAAACTGAGACTCTCCAGTAGTTCCAGTCACATCCTTTAGCCTTTTCACGGCAACCAAAGTCCCATCTCCTAACTTTCCCTTGTAGACATTGCCAAAACCTCCAACTCCAAGTATGTTCTTTGAGCTGAACTTGTCTGTGGCAACTTGCAGCTCTCTGAAAGTGAAATTCCCAAGATTACCTAAGCTTATCAGCCCCTCTTCTTGCTTGTCTGGGGAAAAAAAAAAATGCAAAGGTCAATTTAAAGTTTCCACAATATCATCCTTCTCATTGCCTCAAATTGGGTTTTGCCGCATTACTAACCACAAATGTTGAGTATGCTCTGGTTTCTCTGTTTCCTTCTTAGCCAAATGAACCCAACTGCTAGAAGCAAGAGTGCAATAAAGCTGAGGCCAACCCCAAGTGCAATTGCTAATTTCTTGGTCTTGTGTTCACCTGGAAAGGCAAGTTTTCAACAAAGAGAATGCAAGTCCAGAGAGGGGGAGAAAAAACAAAACTTTATGATGATCCTACCTGATGTCGACTTCAGAGAGAAGGGAAGAGGACCAGAAGTGGCTGATCCAAAAGTAACAACCTTCATTGGAGCTGCTTCCACAAAATCAGAGGATTTCCCACGACATTTCATTTTAACAAGTGCGAGGCAGAACAACGGAATAAGAATTAATTAAAAGATTGGCCAATTAGGTAGTAATTGAAGGGAAAGCTAGAGAGCAAACATAGTCAGTAATGTCATCATTCTGATTTGCAATCATATTTCATTGTAAAATAACGAAATTAACAATATTTCAAAATTAATGGGATGTAAAATACATGGATTACTCTTGAAGCTTTTTACGCGCCACGCATCCTATTGGGCCCGTAATGGACCATGGCTTGGTTTTACATCATTTCCCGGCCCAACTCCAGGATGCTTCACCAACAAATATTTCTCCTCAATTTTCTTCTGCTGTAATTGCTGCAATATTTGTTTTGAAGCATTGCTTGCTGATACATCACGGTAAAGTTAGTGAGCAATTTGTTTGCTGTTACTTGGATTTACATATGAATAATAATATGCTCTAAAAATCCAATTAATATTCCACATAAACCCAGCTTCGGTAGGTTGGGAAGTACAGATGGATTCTCTTGGTGAAATCATTTTAATTTTGCGTTTGTACCAAAAAGAAGAAGGAAAAGAAATACAGAAAGGGAATTAAGATGATGCCTTGGTGACAAGTCGATAACAATCATTTTTAAAAAAAAAAACTCAACAAGGAGATAATAATTCCAATAAAAAAGAACATAGTTCTTTAAAACAATTCATAGCCCATATATCATCAAGTTGTTCCACATGCCGACACTACTTATAGTGCAGTGTTATCTCCTTTGAATGGGGATCCAAACGGTCATAGGTTCAATCTCAGAGGGAGGATTTGAGGATTTTAGAGTTTGGGTGTTATTTATGTAATTCCGCTGTAAAAAAAAAAAATTGATCCACCCATGAAGGAGGTAGTCGTACAATGCGGGAAATTAATTTTCCTCTTTGGTTATGTGAAGTCCGGTCACAAATAAAACAACAAGATATCTGGATACGCTTCCAAGGTATATATTGGCCAACAATTTTTCACTGGCAAACAGGGTTTTGACTTTGTGATTGTGAGCCACCTAATACTTGTTGAAACAAAATGATCAATTTTAATACTAAATAGCTTCTTACAGTGGTCAGTTCAAGTAACTGGGGGATAATGAGTAATAATCTTATACGCGCGGTCATGATATGGAATTTCAAGTAATTACCATCTAACTGGGGGATAATGAGTTAATTTTGAGTAGTATTGGCCTACAAATTAATCCACTGCGTCAACAATTAACTTGCAGAAATTCCAATGGAGCTAAATTCAGCTACCACACCAAATCACTGCTCTGCCAACATGGGCTCGTATTGAAGCTTTTAATAACCCCTGCATCGTTTTGGGCCCGAATTGCACCAAGGTTTGGTTATTTTGACCGACCATAGGGACGGCAATGGAAAAGAGGAAGGAGGAATAAAGGAGAGAAATATAAGGGAATTAACTATTAACTAAAAAAAAAAAAGTAAACAAAACAAAAGAACTCAAAATTTGTAGTACACAGCAAGGAGCCAAGGACGACGGCGATAAAAGGAAGAGAAAAGTCGATGGAGGTGAGAAATATAAAAGAAAAAGGCAATTAAAAAATAAAATAAATAAATAAATAAACGGACGACTGCTGTCTGCAATTGCATTTTTCTTTGCTCGCTGCTGCAAATAAATAGGTGGCCACCTCAGCGGGGATCTGTGTATTTCTATTTTGATAATGGAGGGCCATGCATGCTTTCTTTCTTTCAATCATAAAAGTATTCATTTATTGTTCTCCCCTTATTATTTAGGTTTCCCTTTTGAATCGAGCCGTCTTTTTTTTTTTTCTTCTTTTGCATTCATTTACTATCCTTTTTTTCTTTTTAATCACGACGCTCCTTTCTTTTTTTGCATTGAAATCGTACCTTTCTTTCCTTTAAAGATATGCCTCCAATCAAAAATAATTAAGTTAATTAGGGAGGCTGGAGATCAAGTGAGCAGTTCAAGAAGCCGAGATTATTATAAACCATCATCAATAAACATGGATAATAAAATCCCTAACCAACAGTCTAACATTGATACAGAATTATAAGCTATACCATGCCACGCTTATTGTGCCTATGGCTATCATTTTGCAACAAACACTTCGTAAAAGAAAAAACAAAAACAAAACACACAAGGCAAAACAGAAGACATATATCATGTATGTATTATCTTAATACGAAAGAGAGAAATCTAATGTTGATCAATGGAGTGTTTGAGATGAAGCAATATAACAGGTTCTTTTTGCATCAGTATCCTACTGATACCAGGCTAAAAAG
>JAKUCV010001649.1:44186-87545 GCA_028386065.3 Turnera subulata | reverse complement strand
TTTTTGACAGCACCAAAAACACCTCCTCTTCTTCTTCTTCTTCCTTGTGAAAGATAGAAGAAAACCACACACGCGAAAGGCACCCGGTTTTCTTGTTGCTAGCACATCAGTCCGGGGAGCTCGAGGCTTGATTCATCTGACGATTCCAAGCCAATCACGGTTCGTGTGGATACCGTAGAGGAGCCAGGCCGTTGTCTTGCTCTTGCTGATTCCATACACAAGTTAGGTGAAAGATCTTAACCTTCCAGGTATGTAAAAATTGTTATTCGGTTTATGCATGCTTCACTTGGTTCTTGGATAGTTTCCCTTGTTTCCGCTGCTTGTTGTGCTTGTTATGAATGTCATAATAGCTCTAGGGAAACTTACACCTCACACCTATCATTAGATGCCAAATGCATCCTAATTCTTTCTCCATTAGTTAATAGCTTGTTATTGTGAAGACTCGACCTAAAATCACTTGGGCCTCTTCACCTATTCCTTACACCTTCTTCTTAACCAACAGTCAATACCTATGGAGTCGCCACCTGAATTTTATTATAGGGCAAAATTTGGGAAAAACCTTTCATGACTCCACTTTAAAGCAACTGGTTGGCAAACTAAAGATATTGGGCCTAGGGGTTGGTCATGGATGGGAAGGTGTTAGGCACCCATCCATATTGGGGTGAAACTTTGTGCAATTGAAGAACATATGTATGCCTTGTGCAAGTGTGCATATTGTAGAGACAAATCACAAAAAGAAAAGAAATTGAATTGGAACAGAAAGAGAAAATAAAATAAATGGGCTTGAGTCTCCACCACTAGAGACCACCTACGTACCCTAGCGATCGGGTTCAAAGGCCACGTAGTTCTTGTGTCAACATCACAGCAATCACATCACCAAAAGCATCAACAAATCATCAAGCAAATGATAAAATCAAAGGGTTTAGGAATACCTCTTGTAGCCCTCCTCTAGCTCCTTGGATTGGGTTGTGTTCTCCACCCACCTTCTTCCCATTCCTTAGTTCAATTGTTAATCCTCTCTTGCTCTACCCTTGCTGGATTATTGTTGATGCTTCCCACGAAATTTTACCAGAGTTTCTGCCTATAAAAGGATTTCTAGGCCTGGAGAAGTAGAGTTTCTCCAAGCAAACAAAGCTTATGGGGTGTGTGTGTAATTGAAAGATTGATCCCCTGAAATGTGTGTGGGGGGTCCTATTTATAGTGTTCTGGGGTGTATAGGGGCGTGGACCTACTTAATGACTAATGTCTCAGCCAACAATCTGGGCCAAAATCGTGTTGAATCAAATTAGGGGAGAAAATTGGGGAAAATCGGGCAATCTGGGCACCAAGACCGCCAGGGCCGGCGGTCATGGGCTGGATGGCCGCCGGTCATGGCCTCCATGACCGCCAGGGCCGGTGGTCATGATTTGATTCCACCGCATAATTAACCCCTAATTAAATCATCCTCGTTCTTTCATTTTTTGCTCCCGATTTTCCTTAATTCCTCTCTGATTTGATTCTACCGCATAATTAACCCCTAATTAACCCAGAATCACCTCTTTTCTTGATTAGTACTCCCCCCAATCATCTCTCAATTGATTGAATACATATTAAGTCCCTATTTTGTGCACAAATCAAACCAAAAATACATTTACCATTAAAGGAAGATTTAACTCTAATTTTTCACAAAAATCAGAGCTAAAATTAATTTGCAAGTAATGTGTTTATGGGCTGTTCAACTCTGGAAGGTCCACATTTCATTAACTTAGGCCCTTAAATTCATATTTAACCCAAAAATAAATCATCTTAGTATAATTGGGTTAAAATGAACAAGAAAGCCCAAATAAATAAAATAGGATAATGCTTTACATTAACGGGTTAATGTTATCTGTAAGGATACAGTAACATCTGAATTTCGCGGACGAAATTCTTGAAGGAGGGGATGATGTGATACCCCAGGTACACCTTGGTGCCTAGAGGGACACTCATACGATGAGAGTCGGGTACTTATCCTTCGAGGATGCTCGTGTAGGTTATGATGGTATGGGTTTAGGCTCGGTAATATGTGCTAGTGTCAGAGTGTGGGCAATGGTGCACATTGGCTTGGCCTAGTGTGCACAAATGGGTTCGTGGTGACCCGATGGCACGGATGGCCTGTTTAGGGTTACTGAGTACTCGGCCTATATAATCGGTTGATAAAGGTTGGATTATGTTGGTAATGTATAGGTGCAATTAGTGCATTGGAGCCAAATTGCCCAAGGAAGAAACCCGCTGGCTCGAGTTGGCACGAAATGGTGCACAACGGGAGCACCGGGGTGTCCGTCGATGCACAATTGGGCTCGAAGAGGGTAAATGCGTAATTTGCCAAATCGCCCAATCAGAGTTAGACATGTGGCTCGGGAATAAGCTGCTAGAGGTCTCTGGTGTGCAAGCAAGTAGGTTGGATGTCACAAATCAGTTGGTTGGAAAATAAGCATGAGGTGGCACGTGCTTATGCAAGTGGCACTTTTTGGGCAAGAGGTGGCAAGTGGGTGCTCACTCACCTACTTGCCCATGCATTAAGAAGGTGAAGTAGGCACCTCTTACCCATATCTCCAGAACCGAATTCGTGCTCATCTTGGAGAGGAGAAAGAAAGAGAGAAAGGGAGAAAAGAGGGAAAAGGTGGAGAGTGAGCCTAAGGGGTTCTGCTCTCGGGCAGACTGGCCCCTAACCACTAAAATGAGGATTCCGGCCAAACTACCGGCTACAATTGAGAGAAACCAAAGCCTATAATTAGCTAACATCCACAGATTTCATATGGAACTGAGTTGGTAAGATTTGGAGCTGAAATGGGCGAGTTATGCTCTCTCAAAAAGGACTGGTCTGCAGCAGTCCTGCTGCTTGACCCAGTCTTGGTGTTGAAGGCATATCTAGAGCTACAGACCTCGGATTGGGTTGTTCTTGGTGGATCTGGAAATATAAGAGACAGGGATACAACTTTTATGTTGAAGCCCGAAGCTGGTTCAGCCTGTAGAGGCCTTGTATTTCGTGGTGAACCTTCTGTTGATGCAGTGCAGTTTCTGCCCGGGTTAGAGTAAGGATGGTATGTTGAGGTTGAGTTGTGCTTTACATCCTATAGTTGCTATGATTGAGTTATAATATGTATTTATATGTGTGTATCAGGGCTCTATGATCCTAGGATGCCCAAGGGCTCCATAGGGAAGGAATGATTGGCATTCTTATGCCAAATTGCTAGGTAAGTAGGTGATGCGTACTTGTGATAGTTGCTATTGTGTGCTTGCTGGGCAGATGGCCCAATTACTGGGTTGGCTTGCTATTAGCACCTCTGATGCATATGTTATTGATTATTGACTTATGGTTTGCTTGTTGGTTGTGCCCAAGGGGCTGTGCATCATTTGCGTTTGCATCATTGCATCGATGTGGATTGTTGGCCAATGGATCATGTGTGTATTGCAAGCGGGGCTTGTACGTACCATGAGATTGATGGGAACTTGTGATGTGCGCCACATGACAGGTTATGGAATCTTGCAGAGGATTATTCCCTCTTGGTATTACTGACAGGTTGGGTCATTGCGGTGTGGGATCCGCTTGGCCAAAGGGTGGTGCTACGAAGGGCGCTGTGTGTGCCTTGGTAGCAAGCCATATGCACATTGTTGGCTATTCGGTTATGCCTCATACGTGGGGCTGTGGGATTCGGCTGTGCATGTGTGTAGGGCTGCCATGACATGCAAGTAGGCCCGGAGTACATCACTTGGCTTACCCGTGGGCCTGATCACGGAGGACCGGATACCTTGCTGATTAGTAGCACGTTTGTTGAGAATTGCATGCTTTGGGTGGTTATTGCTTGTGTGCACATTTGCTTACTGAGTTTTATACTCACCCCCTCCTCCCCTTGTCTTGCAGGTGCGAGATTGAGTTTACGGGTAGTAAGTCGATGGGTATAGCCGGGATGGTCATTTAATTGGTTGTTAAACTGTAATAATTTGCTAAAGAGGTTATAACTTGGATTATAAGTGGTAATGCCCCTTGTAGCAAGAATTTTATAACACTAGTGGAAATGGATTTTTGATACAATTAGTATCTGTATGTTACCTTTGCATTTGATTATTGCTTCCGATACGCTGCACATATTACGAGTTAGTAACCTGCTAGGCAGAGGCAACAAATTTATGTGAGGACGAGTACAGGCCTTGGGGTGCCCTGTGGCACGATGTGGGTTCACATGGTGCCTGGCCGGTCGCGCTTAGGTGGGGGCGTGACAGAATGGTAGCGGAGCATAGTTATAAAATTTTGCTATGGGGCATAGGCTGATGAGTCTTGGCTAGTACCCATCGAGTTAGAGGTTGGGGTTTGGTGAGTGACTTGTGTCTTATATGTGTTGTTTGTGTTTTATATGTTGTTGCATTTTTGTGTTTGCCTGATGTGCAGATCGGGAGTCCGTGGACATGCTATGATGGCATGGAGAGGTTGAGAATATGGTACTAAATGAAAGTAAGTAATGGTGATGTGGATTTGGAAATGTGTAAAGCTTGATGGATAATATTGCAGAACCTGAGGACGAGCAAGGTATGAGGGAAATGGTTGTGATTGTGGAGTTTTGGTTTACAACTTGTAGTAAAGGATGCATAATATTTTTGTTGGAATTTAAAGTGTTACGAGTGGAAACATATGGAGGGAAGGTTTATGAATGGTCTGGACAAATACCACATGTGAGGGTATTGAGTTGGTTTGGGTTACTTTGAAATATGTGTGAAGTACTACAGCTTTCTCTGAGGTATAAGCAGAGTGGCGTTGCTGAAGCGTGATTCGCTTATTTGGGATACTATTGGCATGCTGCAGTGCTGTTGATGGGCAGTTGGCATGCTGCAACATTATGGTGTACCAATTGGTGCAATTGGTGTTCATATGGTCGCAACCAATCAAGAGTTGCCAATTATCAGGGAAATTCTGGCCTAGTTAAGGCAATAGGCTCGGTTGGCCGACTAGTGCTCGATTATGCGTACTAGTATACGAGTAGAGCATTTTGTGGTTCGGTTGGGGAAGATGGCCTCGTTAGTCAATTGGTATAGTGGCGTACGGGTAGCACAATTTGTGGCCAGAAGGAATAATTGGCCTTGACGGCCAATTGGCATGGTTAAGTGCAGGTAGTGCACCATTATGGGGTGAACAAGAGAAAGGAGGTATTAGTGATGAGAGAATGAGCATATGGATTATGGTAACTTAATGAGCTATGTATCGTGTTGAAGAGTTATGAGAGGAACTTGTACGGTTACATTTGGAAGGTTAGCAATACATTGCACTATTTTAATTATTTTTACTATGTGGCCACAATTTATAATGTTTTGAAAGAAATATGCAAGTACTGTTTAGCCTATCCATCTATACCGTGACAAGAAATGCTAGGTAGTCGATAGAACTAGAATCTATAAGATTCTGATTGAATCGTCAAGGTATGTAAAACGGGTTAATGTGAGATATGATCATAAGGATATATGAGGATTGTACATTTGGATTGTACATTGTAAGTATCAAATGTGGGAGACATTAAGGAATTGAGGTTGAACTCGAGAATGAATTTCGAGGCTATTGGATTGGAGATACACTAGACTGAGTTATGAGGTGAGTTGCACAGTTGATTTCTGTCACGCCCCCGCCTAAGCGCAACCGGCCAGGCACCGTGTTCACCCACATCGTGCCACAGGGCACCCCAAGGCCTATACTCGTCCTCACAGAAAGCTGTAGTACTCCACACATATTTCAAAGTAACCCAAACCAACTCAAATACCCTCACATGTGGTATTTGTCAAGACAATTCATAAACCTTCCCTCCATATGCTTCCACTCGTAACACTTTAAATTCCAATAAAAACATTATGCATCCTTTACTACAAGTTGTAAACCAAAACTCCACAATCACAACCATTTCCCTCATACCTTGCTCATCCTCAGGTTCTGCAATATTATCCACCATGCTTTACACATTTCCAAATCCACAACACCATTACTTACTTTCGTCTAGTACCTTATTCCCAACCTCTCCATGCCATCATAGCATGTCCACGGACTCCCGTTCTGCACATCAGGCAAGCACAAAAACGCAACAACACACAAAACACAAACAACACATATAAGACACAAGTCTCTCACCAAACCCCAACCTCTAACTCGATGGGTACTAGCCAAGATTCATCAGCCTATGCCCCTTAGCAAAATTTTATAACTATGCTCCGCTACCATTCTGTCACGCCCCTACCTAAGCGCGACCGGCCAGGCACCGTGTGCACCCACATCGTGCCACAGGGCACCCCAAGGCCTATACTCTTCCTCACAGAAATTTGTTGCCTCTGCCTAGCGGGTTACTAACTCGTAATATGCGCAGTGTATCGGAAGCAATAATCAAATGCAAAGGTAACATACAGATACTAATTGTATCAAAAATCCGTTTCCGCTAGTGTTATAAAATTCTTGCTACAAGGGGCACTACCACTTATAATCCAAGTTATAACCTCTTTAGCAAATTATTACAGTTTAACAGCCAATTAAATGACCATCCCGGCTATACCCATCGACCTACTACCCGTAAACTCAATCTCGCACCTGCAAGACAAGGGGAGGAGGGGGGTGAGTATAAAACTCAGTAAGCAAATGTGCACGCAAGCAATAACCACCCAAAGCATGCAATGCTCAACAAACGTGCTACCAATCAGCAAGGTATCCGGTCCTCCGTGATCAGGCCCACGAGTAAGCCAAGTGATATACTCCGGGCCTACTTGCATGTCTTGGTAGCCCTGCACACATGCACAACCGAATCCCAAAGCCCCACGTACGAGGCAAAACCGAATAGCCAACAATGTGCATATGGCTTGCTACCAAGGCAAACACAGCGCCCTTCGTAGCACAACCCTTTGGCCAAGCGGATCCCACACCGCAATGACCCAACCTGCCAATAATACCAAGCGGGGATAATCCTCCGCAAGGTTCCATAACCTGTCGTGTGGCGCACATCACAAGTGCCCACCAATCTCGCGGTACGTACAAGCCCCGCTTGCACTACCCACATGATCCATTGGCCAACGATCCACATCGATGCAATGATGCAAATGCAAATGATGCACTGCCCCTTGGGCACAACCAACAAGCCAACCATAAATTTATATTCAATAACACATGCACCAGAGGTGCTAATAGCAGGCCAACCCAGCAATTGGGCCATCTGCCCAGCAAGCACACAATAGCAACTATCACAAGTACGCATCACCTACTTACCTAGCAATTTGGCACAAGAATGCCAATCATTCCTTCCCTTTGGAGCCCATGGGCATCCTGGGATCCTAGAGCCCTGTTACACACATATAAATACATATTATACTCAATCACAGCAACTATAGAATGTAAAGCACAACTCAACCTCAACATACCATCCTTACTCTAACCCGGGCAGAACCTGCACTGCACCAATAGAAGGTTCACCATGAAATACAAGGCGTCTACAGGCTGAACCAGCTTCGGGCTTCAAAATAACAGTTGTAGCCCTGCCTCTTATTTTTCCAGAGCCACCAAGAACACCCCAATCAGAGTTTTGTAGCTCCAGATATGCCTTCAACACAAAGACTGGGTCAAGCAGCAGGACTGCAGCAGACCAGTCCTCTTTGAGAGAGCATAACTCGCCAGCTTGAGATCCCACAAACTCAGTGCCATATGAAAGATATGGATGTTAGAAAATCATAGGCTTTGGGTTCACTCAATTCTAACCAGTAGTTTGGCCGGAATCCTCATTTTAGGGCTAGGGGTCAGTCTGCCAGAGAGCTGAACCCCTTAGGCTCACTCTGCACCATTCCCCTCTTTTCTCCCTTTCTCCCTTTCTTTCTACTCTCTAAGCTGAGCACGAATTTGGTTATGGAGATATGGGTGAGAGGTGCCTGCTTCACCTTCTTAATGCATGGGTAAGTAGGCGAGTGAGCACCCACTTGCCACCTCTTGCCCAAAGTGTGCCACTTGCACAAGCACGTGCCACCTCGTGCGTATTTTCCAACCAACTGATTTGTGACATCCAACCTACTTGCTTGCACACCAGAGACCTGTAGCAGCTTATTCCCGAGCCACACGTCTAACTCTGATTGGGCGATGTGGCAAATTATGCATTTACCCTCATCGAGCCCAATTGTGCACCGACGGACACCCCGGTGCCGCCGTTGTGCACCATTTCGTGCCAACTGGAGCCAACGGGTTTCTCCTTTGGGCAATTTGGCTCCAATGCACTAATTGCACCTATACAATACCAACATAATCCAACCTTTATCAACCGATTATATAGGTCGAGTACTCGGTAACCCTAAACAGGCCATCCGTGCCATCGGGTCACCACGAACCCATTTGCGCACACTAGGCCAAGCCAATGTGCACTGTTGCCCACAGTCTGACACTAGCACATATTACCGAGCCTAAACCCATACCATCATAACCTACACAAGCATCCTCGAAGGATAAGTACCCGACTCTCATCGTGTGAGTGTCCCTCTAGGCATCAAGGTGTACCTGGGGTATCACATCATCCCCTCCTTCAAGAATTTCGTCCGTGAAATTTAGATGTTACTGTATCCTTACAGATAACATTAATGTAAAGATGCCACAAAATGTGCTACCCGCACACCACTATACCAATTGACTAACAAGGCCATCTGTCCCAACCGAACCTCAAAATGCTCTACTCGTATACTAGTACGCATAATCGAGCACTAGTCGGCCAACCGAGCCTATTGCCCTAACTAGGCCAGAATTTCCCTAATAATTGGCAACTCTTGATTGGCTGCGGCCATATGAACAACAATTGCACCAATTGTTACACCAACAACGTTGCAGCATGCCAACTGCCCATCAACAGCACTGCAGCATGCCAATAGTATCCCAAATAAGCGAATCACGCTTCCGCAGCGCCACTCTGCTTATACCTCACAGTAAGCTGTAGTACTTCACACATATCTCAAAGTAACCCAAACCAACTTAAATACCCTCACATGTGGTATTTGTCCAGACCATTCATAAACCATCCCTCCATATGTTTCCACTCGTAAGGATACAATAACATCTGAATTTCCCGGACGAAATTCTTGGAGGGGATGATGTGATACCCCAGGTACACCTTGGTGCCTAGAGGGACACTCATACGATGAGAGTCGGGTACTTATCCTTCGAGGATGCTCGTGTAGGTTATGATGGTATGGGTTTAGGCTCGGTAATATGTGCTAGTGTCAGAGTGTGGGCAATGGTGCACATTGGCTTGGCCTAGTGTGCGCAAATGGGTTCGTGGTGACCCGATGGCACGGATGGCCTGTTTAGGGTTACCGAGTACTCGACCTATATAATCGGTTGATAAAGGTTGGATTCTGTTGGTAATGTATAGGTGCAATTAGTGCATTGGAGCCAAATTTCCCAAGGGAGAAACCCATTGGCTCAAGTTGGCACGAAATGGTGCACAACGGGGGCACCGGGGTGTCTGTCGGTGCACAACGGGGGCGCCGGGGTGTCTGTCGGTGCACAATTGGGCTCGATGAGGGTAAATGCATAATTTTCCAAATCGCCCAATCAGAGTTAGACGTGTGGCTCGGGAATAAGCTGATGGAGGTCTCAGGTGTGCAAGCAAGTAGGTTGGATGTCACAAATCAATTGGTTGGAAATATGCACGAGGTGGCACGTGCTGGTGCAAGTGGCACACTTTGGGCAAGAGGTGGCAAGTGGGTGCTCACTCACCTACTTGCCCATGCATTAAGAAGGTGAAGCAGACACCTCTCACCCATATCTCCAGAACCAAATTCGTGCTCAGCTTGGAGAGGAGAAAGAAAGAGAGAAAGGGAGAAAAGAGGGGAAAGGTGGAGAGTGAGCCTAAGGGGTTCTGCTCTCGGGCAGACTGACCCCTAGGAACTAAAATGAGGATTCCGGCCAAACCACCCTTTTAAAATTGAGTGAAACAAAATCCTATGATTAGCTAACATCTATTGCTTTCATATGGCACCGAGATTGTGGGATTTGGAGCTGAACTGGGCGAGTTATGCTCTCTCAAAGAGGACTGGTCTGCAGCAGTCCTGCTGGTTGACCCAGTCTTGTTGTTTAAGGCATATCTGGCGGTGCAGACCTCGGATTGGGGTGTTCTTGGTGGCTATGGAACGATAAGAGGCAGGCCTACAACTCTTATGTTGAAGCCCGATGCTGGTTCAGCCTTTAGAGGCCTTGTATTTCGTGGTGAACCTTCTGTTGGTGCAGTTCAGTTTCTGCCCGAGTTAGTGTAAGGATGGTATGTTGAGGTTAAGTTGTGCTTTACATCCTATAGTTGCTGTGATTGAGTTATAATATGTATGTATATGTGTGTATCAGGGCTCTATGATCCCAGGATGCCCAAGGGCTCCAAAGGGAAGGAATGATTGGCATTCTTGTGGCAAATTGTTAGGTAAGTAGATGATGCATACTTGTGATAGTTGCTATTGTGTGCTTGCTGGGCAGATGGCCCAATTGCTTGGTTGGCTTGCTATTAGCACCTCTGGTGCATGTGTTATTGATTATTGACTTATGGTTGGCTTGCTGGTTGTGCCCAAGGGGCCATGCATTGCACTTGCATACATTTGCATTGATGTGGATCGTTGGCCAATGGTTCATGTGGGTAGTGCAAGCGGGGCTTGTACGTACCGAGAGATTTGTGGGCACTTGTGATGTGCGTCACATGACAGGTTATTGAACCTTGCGGAGGATATTTCCCGTTTGGTATTATTGACAGGTTGGGTCATTGCGGTGTGGGATCTGCTTGGCTAAAGGGTGGTGCTACGAAGGGCGCTGTGTGTGCCTCTGTAGCAAGCCATGTGCACATTGTTGGCTATTCGGTTACACCTCGTATGTGGGGCTGTGGGATTCGGTTATGCATGTGTGCAGGGCTGCCAAGACATGCAAGTAGGCCCGGAGTACATCACTTGGCTTACCCGTGGGCCTGATCACGGAGGACCGGATACCTTGCTGATTGGTGGCATGTTGGCTATGCATTGCATGCTTTGGGTGGTTATTGCTTGTGTGCACATTTGCTTACTGAGTTTATACTCGCCCCCCCCCCCCCATATCTCCCCTTGCCTTGCAGGTGCGAGATTGAGTGTACGGGCAGTAGGTCGATGGGTATCGCCGAGTCGGTTTCCTGTAAGTGCTTCCTAATGGTGTGTTTGTTGTTTTTGTTCCCCTTTTCATTTTTTTTTTCAGTGCCATCTGCTTCTACATGTATGGATGCAAGTGCGATCTATCTCTACATGATGCGTTTGGATGCAAGTGCCCCTAATATGATGTAGGAGCGTTAAAAATCATTCGAGCTAAGGTGAAAATTTGAGAAAAAGCAAGTTATCCCATCAAAAAATCTCAAAGCCTCAAATAAGAAGATTCCCAATGACTGTAAACCCATTCACCTTGAATTCTATCTGGGACCTAAAAGGTGAAAATTCCTTGTTGAAAGGTTTGGATGGATGTAGAATTGTCTAGTCAAGGCAAGATGGATGGATGAGTGGATATCCCTTCAAAAATAGATAGAGGCGATATTCCTAGATGCTTGTGCATGCCTATCCGAGTAGTTTGTCTTCAATCGGAGAAATTGTCTTCAAGGTGGTGTCATCTATCATATGGATGCCCCTTGTCATTGGCTAGTGCCCCCCAATTCTCCTTAAGCCTTAGCTTTTGCCTAGGTCGCCCAGGTGAGGGTAAATTTCATGTAATTTTTTTTCATGACTTAGAGACTTAGACTTGGATTCTAAGATGGATATCTATTCAGTAAGAATATTGTATAAAATCCAGCTTTATTCAAAAAGAAATGAAAGGAAAGGGTTCGTGTACAAGCCGAAATAGGCTATATTGCTAAATTCACTAATTGCAAAGAAATCGAAATTGGCGCGGATGCCTGAACAAAATAAAAAGTAAAACCTATGAGACTATATGTGTGTAAATTTGTAAATAGGGGAAGTAAGCTACTATCTTTTAAATCGAAGTCTAGATTTACGGTTTCAACCTGGCAGGATTGTCCTGCTTTTGCCTAGGCCGCCCTTTCGGGTTTTAAACCTAGCAGACTTCTTTTTTTCTTTTTTCTTTCTTTTTTCCTTTCTTTCTCTCTTTTCAAAGGAGTAGTAACCATGAGCCTTTATAGAAATGCAAACATAATAGGTTTGAAGAAATTGTAGCCGTTTGAGTAAGGCGCATCTGGAATTCCATCAGAGGACTGGATAAACAATAAAATTGGCGGCAGGAGCAAGGCAGTCATCAATCGAATCCATCGTGCCACTAAATGATTATAGCCAAAAAAATTTATCCATCCGTCAAACCACTCTACTGGTGAATACGGGCACAGTAATTGACATTCCAGTTTGCCGAGAGAGAATCAACTTGCCCTATGTTAAGTGCACCAACCAAATTAGGGGCTAATGCCATTCCCGTCCTGATGCATCCCTTCTGATAAAAACAGCGGCACTTCGAACAAACTTTCATCTGATTACCCTCGTGGCATATTAAGCATAAACCGTATTCTTGTCCATTTAACCAACCTGAGAACAGATTACACTGGACCCATTGCCGGGTTACCTACGTATCTGTGGATGTGGTGTTCATTTTGAAGTGTTTTATGGAAGGCTGTGGATAGTGGGTGTTAGGTAGAATGGTGTCTAGCAGGGGAACAGTTGTTTTCCTCATTTATGACTTCTTCCCAATTCACGGAATGGATGATGAATCAGCATTCAAGAACTAAGGTCACTTCCCTTTCCTCGTTTTTCCTCTTTTTTCTCTTTTTTGTTTTGTTTTTTTAGTTTTGTTTTTTTTTTATTTTCTCTTCAAGGGAAGTGACAGTTTCGAGCATATATATTTGGCAGCATGTGATCTTTGAACAATCTTGAGGACCCCATGGTAATTGATTCTTGAAGCTTAATTTGTCATTATCTCCTCTTCTTGTGCTTGGTGCACCCTTGTTTGCATCACCTTTAGAAACTAGGTTTACTTTTGGGAAGCAACTTTTCTAGACAAGTGTTCATGGTGGGTATGATGGGGTCGAAATGGAGGATGGGTTGGATACGTGTTTCAAGGTCAAATCGGGTGTGTGTTCGAAGGTCTGTGTTAATAAGAGTTTGGGAAGTGGGTTAAGGTAGGTGTTTGGGATTACATCCACAGAATCAGGTCTTCGTAGTTCGTTTGAAAGGTTCCCAAAGTGGACCAATGGACTTTCATGAAGTTTGTTAAATTTTTGCATCACAAAGATGAGGGAATAAAAATTTTATTCCTTGAGAGGAACTAAAATGTAAATTTATTCAAATGCTTAAAAATAAAGTGAGTCTAATGGGATTAAACCATCATTCTTTATGAAAATTCAGACTCTCTACTTTCGATTCTCATCCATATCTTTGCATAGTAGGCAATGTCAACAACCCCTTGTCGATCAATTTCTGAATGGCATGACGCAAGCTTCTACAGTTGTCAACAGTATGTCCTTGAGTCTGGTGATACTCACAATATTTTTTTTGATCGACCGTGGGGTTTGCATATGGTTTTGGCTCTAGAGGCTTCAACGATCCATCCATTGTGCATTGCTTGAACATTTGTCCAATGGGCATGGGCAGTGAAGTACACTTTCTCTTTGGTGAGATGACCAGATGTGGTGCATGTGCATCCATATTATTGACTTCAATCGTCCTTTTTTCATCGTACCCTTGAGGTGGAGCATGTCTATCAACCTTGAACTTCCAAATCTTACGGCATCTTCCAATTGAATTCCTGCACTAATCAGAGTCTTGAAATTGGCATAATAACCGCCCACCATGCGGTCATAGTAAACTAGCTGAAGATTCTTGATCACCATTTGCACTTGATCCTTCTTTATAGGCCCATTCATCATCAAGGAGGCCTTGCTGCGCCACCTTGAGATGAAGGCTGAAAATGTTTCCCGGGCTCCTTGCTTGGTTGTCTCAAGATCCCTCATGATCACATTCACCTCACGGTTGTAGTTGTATCGTTTCACGAACTCTTCGCACATATCCTCCCATCGGCCAACTCGATTCTCATCCAAAGTCATAAACCATTTCATGGCAGCTCCAGAAAAAGTTCCTTGAAACAATTGCGCCATCATCTCGGGCCCTATCCCAAAAGGCTGCAGCAATATCACGTAAGTTTCTAGATGGGTTATAGGGCACTCGGTCCCGTTGAACTTTTCCATGTCAGACATCTCATTTTCTCTCTTTTCTTGATCACCGATTGTGACCATCTTCCGCTTCAAGTCTTCGACTCTTTCATCTACCTTTTGCATTTGTTGCCCGTTCTCTTCAAGATATATGGACTCTCCCTCTGTCTGCTTCTCGGCGTACCCTCCATCGATGCAGGACTTCATATCTTCTTGCTTCCCTGGCCCTATCACAAAATCTTTCCGGTCGTTGTTCTTAAGTGCAAATTCAAAAAGTCGAACCTTAGTGGTTGGTGAAAAATCTGCAATGCCAAATCCCTCGGCATCTTGTCTGCTAGCCTTGGTCATGTCCACGAACTCACTTAATGTCTTCACCATCTCATTCCAACTAAAGTACATGCCACCCATGGTTTCCTGAAGGTTCAATGCTCTTATGGTAAGGTTCATGGTCATCAGGAATCCTAGACTTAAGCTTTGTCTTATTTCAAAAACACTCGGTGGGTAAACATGATAGAATACACCCATTTCCTTTCTTTAAAGACTCAGGTTCAAAGAGATGAGGATTTAAAAAGTGAGACACCCTAGCTCGAATTCATTTTTATGCTTTGAAAAACATGTGATGCCATGCCAAATGTATGCAAATGTGAGTTCCCTAAGACAAGGTAGACCGACTGTGTCAACTAGGAAGCAACACCAAAAATTTATCATCGGCTTAGAAATGTATACTTACACCCCTAGAGTTCATTTACCAGACTCATCAATTCACACTATGCAATATAGCAACCCTACGCAGAGTTAGCATGGCAGTCCCACTTATTTTTATTGTTTTTTTTTTTTTCTGGTTTATCGAAATATAAACACTCAATTTACACATACTTGAATCTACAACAATAATCACACAAAATGCACGTAGCACTTATTGATTCATTATGCATGAGATGCTCAGGGTATAGTTTGACCTACTCATATGTGATAATGGATATCGCGTGAGGTCCAAGGCCCATTAATCCCCATCATTGCTAAGCATCGAGAAACGGGTTCACTCAAGCCACTATCGCTTAAGGAAAGCATGTAGCGGACTTGGATTCCCTCGCCCTGTTGTGGTAGAAGCTTCACATCAATCATCATGAACGCAAGGCATTTATGATGACACATAAAAAGGCATACAAAATTCAACAATTGCATAAAGTTTCTTGAACCCTTAGATTCCCCAGCGGAGTCGCCATCTGTGAAGACCCGACCCAAAATCACTTGGGCCTCTTCACCTATTCCTTACACCTTCTTCTTAACCAACACCCAATACCTTTGGAGTAGCCACCCGAATTTTATTTTAGGGAAAAATTCGGAAAAAACCTTTCATGACTCCATTTTAAAGCGACTAGTTGGCGAACCAAAGATATTGGGCCCGGGGGTTCCTCATGGATGGGAAGGTGTTAGGCACCCATCCATGTTGGGGTGAAACTTTGTGCAATTGAAGAACATATGTATGCCTTGTGCAAGTGTGCATATTGTAGTGACAAATCACAGAAAGAAAAGAAATTGAATTGGAACAAAAAGAGAAAATAAAATAATTGGGCTTGAGTCTCCACCAATAGAGACCACCTACGTACCCCGGCGACCGGGTTCAAAGCCCACGTAGTTCTTGTGTAAACGTCACAGCAATCACATCATCAATAGTATCAGCAAATCATCAAGCAAATGATAAAATCAAAGGGTTTAGGAATACCTCTTGTAGCCCTCCTCTAGCTCCTTGGAATGGGTTGTGTTCTTCACCCACCTTCTTCCCACTCCTTAGCTCAATTGTTAATCCTCTCTCACTCTACCCTTGCTGGATTATTGTTGATGCTTCCCATGAAGTTTCACTAGAGTTTCTGCCTATAAAAATATTTCTAGGCCTGGAGAAGTAGAGTTTCTCCAAGCAAACAAAACTTATGGGGTGTGTGTGTAAATGAGAGATTCATCCCCTGAAATGTCAGTGGGTGGTCCTACTTATAGTGTTATGGGGTGTATAAGGGCGTGGACCTACTTAATGACCATGGTCTCAGCCAAAAATCTAGGCCAAAACCGTGTAGAATCAAATTAGGGGAGAAAATCGGGTAATCTGGGCACCAAGACCGCCAGGACCGGCGGCCATGGACTGGATGGCCGCCCGGCACCCCTGCGTTTCCGCGTTCTTTCCTTTTTTGCTTTCGGTTTCCCTTAATTCCTCCTTGATTTGATTCCACCGCGTAATTAACCCCTAATCAACATAGAATCACCTCTTTTCTTGATTAGTACTCCCCCCAATCATCTCCTAGTTGATTGATTACACATTAAGTCCCCATTTTGTGCCCAAATCATACCAAAAATACATTTACCATTAAAGGATGATTTAACTCTAATTTTTCACAAAAATCAGAGCTAAAATTAATCTGTAAGTAATGTGTTTATGGACTGTTCAACTCTGGATGGTCCATATTTCAATAACTTAGGCCCTTAAATTCGTACATAACCGAAAAATAAATCATCTCATTGTAATTGGGTTAAAATGAACAAGAAAGCCCAAATAAATAAAATAGGATAATACTTTAATTAATTAAGCTTTAGTATAATTTTATCCTAAGATTAAATCATCTCATTAATCCTAAGGTTCAAACATATAAATCCCAATTCATAAAATACGTATTCTACTAAAATAAATTCCAAGTGTGCCTTAGCTAAAGACCAAATCATCTCATTAATCTCATTACCCATTGAAGGCCTTCCAGAACCTGACCCCGAATTTTCTTAATTCCTCTCCATAAATAGGATTTCCTTTCAGAAGGTTTAATAAACCAATCAGACCCTCTCTTCATGACATACTTTGCCACTAGTACTTGAGCCCATAAACTGTCAGTTTGATTGATCATATCCCAGGTTAATTTCATCAGAAAGGCATCATTTAATCCCTCTATTTTCTGCAAACCTAGTCCTCCCATCTTAAGAGGACAACAAATGGTCTCCCAATTTAGTAAATGAGTCTTCCTCTTTTCAGTACAACTTCCCCAGATAAAATCTCTACAACATTGCTCAATTTCCCTACACACACCCTTGGGAATTCTAGATGATTTCATCGTATAGATAGGGATAGCCAAGAGCACAGATTTACACAATGTGATACGCCCCGCCAAAGAAAGATTATTAGCTTTCGAAGAAGCTAATTTTGCTCTAACCTTATCCACAATACTCCAATATGTTGCATTAGCCACTCTCTCGTGAATTATGGGCACATCTAGATATCGACCTAGGTCTTTGGTTAGATAAAATCCACTCATCTCAGCAAGACTTACACTCAAATCATGATCAATACCTTTAGAGAAAAATAATTGAGTTTTGGCTAAACTCACCTTTTGACCAGATGCATCACAAAATGTCTTTAAACACCGCTTCATTACCCTCATTTGCTGATCATTTGCTTCCCCAATGAGAATGAGATCATCAGCAAAACATCAAGTGTGAAATATCAGGGCCTCTCATTCCGATCTTTAAGGGCTTCCAATTACCTTCTCTTACCTCATGCTTGATTAATAAGGAAAGTCTCTCCAAGCATATCACAAATAGATAGGGGGATAAAGGATCTCCCTATCTAACACCTGTTGATGGAGAAAACTAAGTCGTTTTAGTGGAGGAAGTCACAAATTGCATGATAAGATCAGTTAAGGCATTAGGAAATCCAAAAAGATGAAGAGATTCAGCTAAGAATGCCCAACTAATTCAATCATATGCCTTCTCTAAGTCCACCTTAATCGCCATATACTGCTTCCCTGATTTGTTCCCTTGCATGGAATGAATACCTCCTATGCCACCACAATATTGTTAACAATGTGGCGGCCAGGCACAAAACTACTCTGCTGAGGCCCAATAATTTTAGGAAGAGTAGCCTCAACTTTGTTCATCAACAACTTGGCAACAACTTTATACACGACATTACACAGACCAATTGGTCTAAATTGCTCAATTCGCTCGGGTATTTCTACTTTGGGGATCAAGACAAGATAAGTTCGGTTCCTTCCAGTAAGAGATTCTGTCCCCTCAAAAACATTCCTCACAAAGAGATTCTGTCCCCTCAAAAACATTCCTCACAAATTTACACACATTTGGACCCACAAGACTCCATTGATTCTGAAAAAACACAGCTTGATATCCGTCTGGGCCTGGAACTTTTAAAGAGCTAATTTCAAAGATAGTCCTCCTAATCTCATCATCAGTTACACCTCTACACATCATCAACTTCTTCCTCTCCTCAAATTCTGGAAATTTCAAACGAGAGTAGGTCTATTATTCATCTCTTTAGTAAAAAGATCATGATAAAACTGAGTTGCCATGCACTACAAAGTAGTATCATCCCGCACCCATTCGCCATTATTGTTGCATAAACCCTCAATTTTATTCCTTCTCCTCCTTATTATTGTGGTGAGATGAAAGAACTGGGTATTACGGTCCCCTTGATTGATCCACTTTGTCCGAGATTTCTGAAACCAAAGAACTTCCTCTTGTTGAAAAATAATATTGTATTCCCGAATAATCTCCTACTCTCTCCTTTCTAAATTAGGACATCTCGAATGGGCTAAAAGTTTTTGAATTCCCTGCAACCGGGCTAAGCATTCTTTCTTCCTTTAAAAAATATTACCAAAAACAGTTTTGTTCCATAACATCAAATCTGGCTATAACTGCTCCAATGCATGATCCACAAAAGCTTCTTTATTGCACTTGTCCCTCATCAAACCCTGAAACTGCTCAAGTCCAAGCCATGCTACCTCGAATCTAAAAGGCCGCATCATAGGATTCTGAAAAGAAGCTCCCTCTAACATCAATAAAATAGGGTGATGGTCCGATTTTACACATGGGAGATTTCTAAGTGAAGCATCAGGGAATTTTAATCTCCAGGGTTCATTTACGACAGCTCTAAACAACCTTTCATAGATAAGTTGAAAGCCAGCTCTCTTCGGCCCTCTCCAAGTAAATTTTTACCCAATAGCATCCGTACTTAGCAAGTTACAATCATCCAAATGCATCTGAAACCGAACACATCTTTGCATGTCAGTAGATCTTCCTCCTATTTTCTCATGACTATATAAGAAATCGCTAAAATCAGCCACAACAGCCCAAGATTGGTTTATTCCAGCACCTAATTCCTTGAGCTCCCTCCAAAATAAGTCTTTTAAAGCCTGGACTGGATTAACATACACCACAGTTAGTAACCATAAACCTTTTCTATGATTCCTTATTTCCATGTGTACAAAATGGGAGGAATCCTGCAGAACTTGAATCCCAGAAATCTGCATGGTTGCCAAAACCGAAATGCCACCTGAGTATCCCTGCACTTCCACTCTGTGAATTAAAACTAATCCCAAACTCTGAGCAACTCTTTCAGCAGTCCCGCCACTAACACGAACTTCAGAAAGAACCACTAAATCTGGTCAATGCACTCTCACAACATCTTTTAAGATGCTATGAAGCCTCCTACTTCTAGCACCTCTACAATTCCAATAGATTAACTTATTCTTAAAGAAAATTAAGAGAGTATAACCACATACCAGAATTTATTGAGAAATACCATGAGGACCATTCTCCTCACAAACAGCAGCCATAATAGCACTATGTTCTCCAGTACTTAAGTCCATCATACCCAAAGTATTTTCTTGTAATCCACTTGAATCAAACGTGGACACAAGGGTCCTCCCAGGCATACAGACCTCAATACCTCCACCATGATCTTTAAAGCATTGGATAGCTTCCTGAGGATCACACTTATTGATCGGCACACTATTACCTCCAACAGAACCAGTCAGCACACTCTCATTTATCTTTGAATTCCCCAGTTGGCCTTGTTCAACTGCTAAATTACTAAGAAGCGCAAGCGGATCAGCCCCATCAACAATCAAACCACCATTATCACCCTTTATTCCACAATTCACATCTAGTGACACCTTAGTACCCCTTATAACAGATCTACTGCGACTCCCCCTTCTACGTGATGCCTCCTCTTTCGCTTTCCTTTATCAATATTAGTAGTATCCTTTAAATGAATCATCCTTGCAGCAATCCTGCCCTCTCTAATGTTCAAAGACTTACTCAGCATCCTCTGGACACTTGTTCTGCACCTAGCTTTTTGACCCCAACATTAGTTGTCCCATTAGCCAATATAGAATCAGACCCGATCCCCATCATTACTTCAGGTAACACAGTTTCAACCTCCATGACATGCCCACTGACCACCTGTTGCACACCATTCCCCAAGGTTTTTGCATTGCTTGACTTAACAACACCACTGCCCTCACCCTTCTCCGTGACAGGTTGACTCTGGACACGAAAACCGGGTTCTTCATTCATATTTTGCAAAACATTGAACCTTGATCTAGTGACAATACCTTGCTTAGTAACCGCATTCTTCCTACCTCTTTCCTTTTTTCTGAACTAGCATCCATTGTCCCCGGGATTCATACACTTCTGGCCTTGCTTTAGGAGTTGCAGCACCAGGCTTGCAAGTAGTAGGAATTGGAGCACCCTTTTTGACAGCTTCAGGATCCATGTTCTTAGCCGGACAGACCTCCTCCTTATGGCCATATAACCCGCATTTAAAACACACTAAATGAAGCTCGTGATACTCAATATGCCACACTCTCCTCCCCATGCGAAATTTAGCCAACAATGGCTTAGTTAAGTCCACCTCAACACATACCTTGGCAAACTGCTCCCTTTCCGCATTCAGAGTATTGCGATCTACTTTGATAGTGCGCCCAATGAGATTACCCATCCTTTTAAGGAACTCAGTTTCATAAAACTCCATTGGCAAATTCGGGAAGTGAACCCACACAGCCACATTGTCAATAAAGGCTTCATAAGGATCAAACAATAGCCTCCAAGGACGCATGGTAAGATAGTGGTCAACCACTGTCCACGGACCACCACTTAGAGCATTATGATAGTCTTGTGGACAACCAATCTCACAATATAGAAATCATTTACCAAATCGGCTAAAGTAAAAGCACGACTGGTAGCCCATAAACTACTCAATCTATTCAGCAGAAAACGGTATCCAACCTTTTTCCCCAACATTTTCACAATCAAAGCATACCTCCAGTTGCGGTACAATCCCCGTTTCTCAGGAGCTGAAAGTCGGATAGTCGGGCAGTCAGGATCATCCTCCTCCGAGTCCGAGTCAGAAAATACCTCAAAATCCTTGGTCTCGACCAAGTCTTCCTCCATGTCCGAGCCCTTCTCATCATAACCCATAAGGAGAACCTTATAAGAAGTTTTCCTTCTGCTCCCATAAGATCCATCAGCCACCCGAATGCTTCCCCCATCAGCTCTCGTCACACCATAGTTCAGCTCACCATTCCGCATTCTCGCCTTCTTACTCACATGAGCACGATCATCCTCATCTCCATTCGGGCTCGTCTCACTCGATCCCTGTGGAGAAGACGACCCACCCACATCAATTGGTGTACGCATACCAACTGCTTGACAAAAGAACCAAGAGAAATAGAAGAAAAAATAGGGACAACAGCTGAGAGGTTTTCACGCGCTAGCCACGCGCTTACTACCTATGTAATAACCTATATGCAGAATTTGGTTACTTGAATACCCAAAAGCAAACAACACAAACAAGCTTTATTATTCCTCTTTTTTAGAAAATTTTGGGTGGGGAAGAAAAACAAAGACCTCAATGAAAAAGGGAAACAAAACACCAATCCATCTATATCTCTTTTTTTTTTTTTGAGAATTGGAAAGCATTTTTATTGCTCACTACCCAGGGTGATTGGGTACATCAGAAGACATACAAGCAATAATGCTATCAGGAAAAGCTGAGAACCAGACCTGTTCCGGGGGAAAAGAGAAGGCTTATTGGCATGCAGTATGTGCAGCCTTATTACATGAACGAAAAACAAAGTTTGCAGAAAAAGAAGGGAAAGAACTAGCAAGTTGAATTAAATCCCCAATCACACGGCCGACGGGAGTTGCTGGGGCGACATCAGATTGAATCGACTGGATGAATGACTGTGCGTCCATTTCTAGGATAATGTGAGGGATGGACAATGCCATTGCGAGACCAAGGCCCAATCGGGCAGCATATGCTTCCCCTGCTGGTACCTCTAACTGAACTGGGAGGACTTTAGTAACCATTGCAATCCCCACACCAGATGAGTCTCGAAGAATAGCGCCAAGGCCTGTTTGAGTGGGTCTGATGGCCACATCAGTATTAATCTTGATCACATTGCATGGGGGGGAGGGGGGGGCAGGGGTTGCCAACAAAGTTGAGCAGGTCTGGTCGAAGCTATAGGTGCCTGAGAGTTGGCTGCCAAGTAGCTACGATATAGGTCAAAGGCTGCATGAACCAAGATATTGGCAAGGGAGCTCTTTTGGTTGAACACAATATTGTTTCGGTCCTTCCAGATCGACCATGCTAAACGCAGAATTTTCCCAAACATTTCTTCCCCAAGTAAGCTCAGTGTATGTTGCAGCCAGCTAGCCGCTGAATTATCTGTGGCTGGAATGTTTACCACATCCGGAAAGCCACTAGTCTGCCAAATCCTGTGGGAGCAATAGCAGTCCTTAAGGAGGTGTAAGATAGATTCCGGACCAGACGAGCTTCTTGGGCAAGTTGAGTCACCCAGGCGCAGTCTATTAGCTAGAATGCACTTGACGGGTAAGGTATTAATACATATTCTCCCAGCAAAAGCCCGAATTTTAGGTGGTATGTGAAATTTCCAGAGGTACTTCCACCACGAATTTGGGAATGAGGTGACCAGTGAGTCCTTTGAGGCACACGCAGGGTGGAGGATAGATAGACATAGCTGGTAGCCGAATTTGACCGTATATTGGCCCGATGGGGAAAGGTACCAGTAAGGAGAGTCTGGGGGAGTCGAACACTTAATGGAATAGATTTAATTAGGGTAGCCTCCTCAGCCGGAAAAATGTTGTCCACTAAAGAGTAGTTCCAAGTACCTGAGGCTCGATCAATTAGGTTGGCCACGGTGTCTACCTCCTCCCAATTCCCACTAGGGATTGAGGATGTGAAACCATTCTCTCTAGGTAGCCAGCTATCCTTCCATATCCTAACCTGTGACCCATCTCCAATCAGCCATCTTACTCCCTTCTCAAGCAGGAATTTGGCCTTACATATGCTTCTTCAGGTATAACTGGGGTTATAACCCACTTCAGCTAGAGAGAATGAAGTTCTAGGAAAGTACCTGGCTTTTAGAATTCGGGCAAGGAGGCTTTGATCCTTTGTGATAAGGCGCCATCCTTGTTTGGCTAAAAAGGATAGATTGAATGCCTCCAACACTCTGAAGCCCAAGCCTCCAACAGCTTTGCTATTGCACAATTTATGCCAAGCTAACCAGTGAATTTTCCTTGTGCCATCCTTCGAACCCCACCAAAATCGCCTAATCAGAATCTCCATTTCCTCCAATATAGAGTTTGGTGACATGAAACAGCTCATGATGTAGTTGGGGATTGATTGTGCTACCGACTTGATAAATAATTCCTTGCCTACGTCTATTAAGAATTGCTCCTTCCATTGAACCATCTTCTTCACCAACCTATCCCGTACGGTAGCAAAGATGAGTTTTTTAGATCGTCCCACCATAGCAGGAAGTCCTAGATATTTGTCAAAAGTTTCAACTCCCTTTACGGTCAAGTCCCCTTGGACTAAAATTTGTTGCTGATGAGGAACCCCTCGGCTAAAAAGAACTTCTGACTTATCTAGGTTGATCTTCTGGCCAGAAGCCAACTCATATTGCTTGAGGATAGACATAATAGTGTGAGCCTCAGCCCTGGATGCTTTAGCGAATAAAATACTATCATCCGCGAAGAATAAATGGGTCACAAATGGAGCTAACTGGCATACCCTTATACCATGCAGACTGCCATGTTGAGTAGCTTGTCGAAGGAGGGCAGACAGCCCCTCCGCACAAAAGAGAAAGAGATAAGGGGAAAGGGGATCCCCTTGTCGAATCCCTCGGGTTGGTATGATAGTTTGTTGGGGGATTCTATTAATCAGGATGGAGTACGACACAGTACGAACACACCGCATGATCAATTCAACCCATCTCGAGTGGGAACCCATCGTCGACATAATAGCCTCCAAAAAGTCCCATTCAATCCGATCATAGGCTTTACTCATGTCGAGTTTGAGGGCCATATATCCCTTTTTGCTCGTACTGACTTTCTTCATGTAGTGGAAGGTTTCGAATGCGATTAAAGCATTATCAGTGATCAAGTGGCCAGGGACAAATGCACTTTGCTTTTCTCCAATGATATCAGGAAGAATGTTCTTCAATATATTTGCGAGGGTTTTAGTGATCAATTTGAAGACAACGTTTCACAAGCTGATGGGCCTGAATTGACTACACAGTTCAGGATGTTTCATCTTAGGGATGAGGGTTATATAGGTATGATTCAATGCCCTCGGATCTGCCCCGTGATTTAGCACTGATAGTACCATGTTGCATACCTCGGGACCCAATACTGGCCAAAATTTTTGGAAGAAAAGTGGGGGCATGCCATCTGGTCCCGGTGCCTTAGACGAGTGCATTTGTTGAAGTGCTGCGAATACATCAGAATTGGAGAAGGGTTTACATAAGTATTCGTTCATAGCATCTGTCACCCGGGCATCCACTACATTCAAAACCGGCGCCATATGGAGGGATTCGTCAGTGGAGAAGAGTCGAGAGTAATAGACATTGAAAGCTTCAGCTATTTGTTTTTGAGAGTTTCGCCACTGCCCAGATTCATCTTTAATTCCCAGAATCCCATTTGATTTGCCTCTCTGCTTTGCTTTATGGAAGAAATAACTAGTATTACGGTCCCCATTTTGAAGCCATGCAATGCGAGAACGTTGTGCCCAAAGTGCCTCCTCCTTCATAATTAAATCCTCAATTTCTTTGTTCAGACTTTGGGATGTCGCTACGATATTTGGGGATTGAGTTCTGCCATTCAGATCCGCTAGTTGTTTCCTCTTTTCAATAAAAGAGGATGTAATATTTGGAAAGTGAGTCTTTCTCCATTTAGACAAAGAGGTGCTGCACTTTTGGATCTTTTGCTGTACCACTTGGACAGGATCGGACAGAATAGGGGTATTCCAAGTTTGATATACCGTATGTTCACATTGAGAATCTGTAAGCCAGATTGCCTCGAATCAGAAAGGTTTCTTTGTAGGGGTTTCTGATGGCTGTGGCTCGATCAAGAAGTAGCTTCAGTGGAGCATGATCCGATTTCTGCCTAGGTAGGTGCTTGACAAGAGCTCTCGGGAATAATTCTGACCAGTTTGCTGAAGCAACTAACCTGTCATTGCGTTCCTCAATGTGTGTCGCATCTTTATGATCATTGGCCCATATGTAGTCACTGCCTGAATAGCCGAAGTCATGTAGCTACAGTGCTGATAAAGTGTCATGAAAAGCCTTCATTGCATGAAAATAGCGGGGGGAGCCGCCCCTTTTTTCCCACTGGAAAAGGATTTCATTAAAGTCACCCCCACTTATCCAAGGAGTGCCCGGTAAATCATTCAACTGGCTGAGTAAGTCCCAGGTACGCCATTTTGCAGTAGCTTCTGGCCATCCATAGACACCAGTAAACCGCCATTGTTTCAATACCCCACCACTAGTGATCAAGACATCAACATGATGTAAACTAAGGGACCTCAGGGATACATTCATTGCACTCGTCCACAAAAGAGCTAGACCTCCTCGGCGTTGTCGAACTTCACCTTCACAATCTACCACTAACATTCCGCTCCATCTCAATCTGCGATAGACACGATCCATCTCTAATTTTTTTAACCTAGTTTCTGAGAGGAAAACTAGGAGGGGATTTTCAAGCCTTATTAGCTTACGAAGATTAGAGACTGCCCATGGATCCCCTAAACCACGACAGTTCCAATATAGTAGACTCATGCTTGTTGGCGGGGTTGCTTTGCAACCTCCGCCGGAATATTATGCTGCATCACCATCAACTCCGCATCATCCAGCTCCTTATGCTTCTTATGCAACTGAACGCTTGAATATGTGTTGCCTAGTGTATCTTCCACTATCAGTTTCCTCTTAGGGGTTATGGGGTTTCCTTGGATAGCCGGCTGCTCTTGATTGGATGATCGAGTAAGACGTTTCCAGGAGGTGTTGGGTTTGGGGTTGACCGATGCTGATGTCAAGTTTGGGTGAACTGGTAGAGAGTGAGGGGCAGGGGAAGATGGTGCTTGGGGAGGGTTGCTGTGTATTGGTTGTGTTTGAGGGGTCAGGATGTGTGTGGGGGCCGATTGGGGGTAGGGGGTGGTAAGTGAGTCAGCGGGTGGTAATGGTCTTCGGGAGCTGGGGTGGGGGTTCGCAGTTGGTCGAAATTCAATGTGGGGGGGGTGGGGGTGAGGTCCAGGGTATTAGGCAGGGGATGATTGGATGGTATGGTGTCAGGGGTTGGTGGTGGGAATTCATAAGGATCTGGTGATACATTTTTTACAATAGCAAAATTCTTGACCTGAGCTACAATTTTCCCTATTGGGCTGTCCACAATAGATGGTTTCTGGGTAGAACTCAAGGGATTTGATTGCAACTCCGTATTCTGGGAGACGGGGGGGCTAGCTCGCTGCGCATTTAAACCAGCATTGGTTGATATACTTGATTTTGCCTCTCTCTCCGGTATCACATTCTCATCAGGAGGGTGGTCCTTTTTTTCCTGGCTACTGGGCTTGAACACCAACTTGCGCTTAATTGAGTTCTGTCGCAGCTGGGAACCGAAGGAAGAGGGTAGACGCTTCAGTGGGGAAGCTCTAAGATCATCGCCATATTGAAAGAGGCTCGGGTTGAGTAGGTCTGCATCGTCAACTTTGGGACAATCCCTTGCTACATAACCCATCCTGCCACAATGGAAACAAAACCAAGGGAGCCTTTCATATTTGAAGTAAACCCAGACTTCCTTACCATCAGCCCCTTGTGCGACCGACCTACGAAGTACTGGTGATTCCGCATCAACTGCAGATCGGAACCTTATGAATCGCCCATTAGTTAAGCCCCTTTCTTCATTCAGATCAAGAAAGCTGCCAACCTTTTCACCTAGTAGTTCGACGAAGCGACGTTTGCGGAGGTTAAAAGGCACATCATACACACGAACCCAGAGAGGAACATGGAGAAGATGCAGATCTGATGGTTGTTCGTGCCCCTTGAGTTCGCTTAGAATAACGATCTGGTTGTCGAAATTCCAAGGTTCTTGTTCGAGCACCCTCTCCTTATCTTTCCAGTCTAAGAATTGGAAAACAAAGAGATTGGAATCCAATTGAGAGACCTCCAAATCATGCGTCGGTTTCCATACTAGCTTCATTGTTCGCATGAAGGCCTGGGCATTGAAGGCACGTTCAGTCTATAGTTTGCCTACCATGCACAGTTGGATTTCAGACGGTTGCCCGTCATCCTGCTCCTCCTCCAGTACGACGGCTTTCCTCTCCGCCTCTGTTATAACTAGGTTGAGGAACATGTCCTTCTCACCGCCGGATGCGCCTAGTAAAGGCATATTGATGCAAAAAAAACCAAAAGGAAAGGGGAAATAGAGAAAAAAACCCAAAGGATTGGGAGGAAATCCGAGAAGGTAGGAACGAACCCTAGAAAGGGAGGGAGAAAACTCACACTAAGGTGAGAGAGAACCCGAAACACTCGGGAGTTCATCTATATCTCTTTGAACCCCCAAAATCCCTAACTGTGATCAAGCCTCCCAAACAAAAAGACAAACTCACTCCATGAAGCCAATCCCCATCCCTAGCTCGCGGTACCCTCCCTCTTCCCCCAACCTCTACTGCTTTTCATCCTCCTCCTCGCTTCCTCCTCCGCCAGTAGTAAGAACAATCACCACAGCTACTCCGTCTGCCGCCAGATCTGCTGCGAGATCGAGATCCTCAGGGACGTCAACCACACGAATGTTGTCAAATGCCCCCACATGTCCGACCACAACGGTGAGATCGTCCTCCTTGAGTAAATAGACAACGCGTGGGGATGGGCATTCGAAGATGGAGCACCATAGTTCCGGCGAGGAGACGGATGATGAGATTGGGAATAATCTTTTTTAACTGGAAGTATGCTAATCTTTGATTTCTTTTTTGTTTTTGTCCATTTTTTTGTGCTTAATTAATCTTAATTTTTTATGGTACTTCTTAGTCTTCCTTACGTGATTTGTGCCTGTTTTTCTCTTTGGGATTCATGGTGGTTATTGGGAGTTTATCGTTATTCTTTTAAAAAGGTACTGAGTGATTAACGGGATTAAAGGTGGTTATTGGGAGTTATTTTTATTCTTTTTATAAGGCAGTACCTTGTATACAGGTTAGGAATATTTTGCTTCATCACTTGTATGGAGATGGAGAATCCAGGTTTGTAAATAATAAATATTGAGTAGTTAATATATGGCCATGAGCCCCGTCTTAACCCTCAAAAAAGGTTATGAGTGATTAACCACAAAAAATACTCCAAATAATTATAAATAACATCGGGATTTTTTTTTTTTTAGAATCAAATCAAACTTTTCATTACTTAAACAAAGTTAGGAAAGCTCCTAACAAAGTACATCACAAGGATGTTAAGAACGACATACAATAGAATCAAGGAAGGTCAACATGCTGGGTAGTAAATCTAATTCCCCAGAAAGTACGTAACTGCTTGATATGCACACATTTCACATAGTAATAAAGGCATGAAAACTTCTTTATTATGATGATTTCGAATAAAAATCATACATTCTACCTATGTTTCTTTGTTTGATTGTTGAATAAATTTCTTGAACTAACAATTATGTTTTCAGGTGTAAAATCGTCCCACTTCGCAACCGAAAACGATCGATTTCGGCCAAAGCTGGAAACCGGGCAGAAACTCGAGCATAGTTCACTCTTTTGCCGATTTCAGAAGCCTCAGAAGTTCAATTGACGTGAAACCAGTTGGAGATGAAATTAGACATCCTGAGCTTTCCAGTGATATAAAGTTCATAATTTTTGGCCTTGTGGAATAGGAGCAGTAATTAATTCAGTTCAGTCCAGACTTGCAGGAATCCTGCACTGGCCACCAACCCAGTCTCGGTATTTTCATCATAACTCCTACTACACAAGTCCAATTCGTGAGTTCTTTATATGGAAAGAAATCTAGAAGAATTATCTACAACTTCTTAGAACATCTCAAAGTCCAATTCGGCCGTCTAAAGGTTGAAAATATGCATGCAAGTCTCGGGTCATGAGTTGTTAACAATGTGACCCCTTCTAGAAGAGCATCATGGCAACCATTAGCACATGCTTATTGGACAATCTAAGTGGACAGCCTGGAAGGCATTCAAAGAGAATAAAACAGCCTAGAAACCAACATAATTTCCTGGAAAGAAAGCTCAACCATCAGCACATGCAAAAGAGAAGGAATATTCATGCTAAGCTGGAAAAGCAAGTGGCAACCCATACCTTGCAACCACTCCACCAGCAAATGCTTTCAACAATGAGGCCCATTCCAGCACGATTTTGGTGGCTAAAGGACACTAAAATATGTCATCTCCAAGCTGTCCTACTAGTGAAGAAGCACTATAAAAGGGTGAGAGCTGAAAGGGGAGAGGAAGCAACACAAACACACACCTTTGAAACCAAAAATTTTGTCAAGTTGTTCCTTTCATTTTCTATTGAGATTGTTGTGAGGAAACCTTGTCTTTCCCATTTTCATTTGTTCTTTCAAGTTCATTCATGAACTAATCTTTCATTCTAGATCATAGGGATGTAGCCTACCCTAAATTTGCTATGGTTTGATGTACCATTTGCTACAATCCATTCACAAAGTAATTTTGATTGATTGTTGTGAGCTTATTTCTTGCTTTAAGGAAGTGGCCAGCTTTATTGCAACTTCTAGTTAATAGGTCAAGTACCGAGAGCAGAAGTCCATTATCTGAAAATCATCAATCATCTTTAATCTAAATGCTGAGAGGGTTTAGGTTATCGTGGAATCAGTAGCAACAACAAGCTTCATTGCTCCTAGAGGTAATCTAATTGACGAAAGTGATTAGGTGACTCTTTGAGATGAGACTAGACTAGCGAGAGCGGATAGTTTCATTATAGGTTGCTACCCATCAAAATTCATGTGTTTGGATTGACCACATCAAGTTTTTGGCGCCGTTGCCGGGGACTAGCGTCAAGTAATTTTAGGTTCTATCTAACTGGCCTTTTCTCTTGTTCATCTTTTCTCTAAGTTTCAGGAATTTTGGGTGCATGACCCATAACACCCGAAGCAAAAGCCGAAGGCTCGAATTTACATCAGAATCCGAAAGGTTGTTCAAAGGAAAATCTAAACAACAAGAAGAACCAACAACTCTCCCAACAACCATGGCGGAAGGAAATGAACTCAACACGGTGCCCATGAACGAATTATTAGCTCGCCAAGCCAGCATGCCAAGATTCGGAATAGCCCAACCAGCCATAGAATCGGCTCACTATGAACTTAGACCGAGCCTAATCTCCATGGTTCAGCAAAACACCTTTGCTGGAACTCCATTTGAAGACCCTCACCAACAATTACATAATTTTCTCTCTTATTGTGACACTTTCCGGATTGAACATCAAAGACGATTAAATGAGAATATGAAAGAAGTGGTTAAAAAGGAAATTCTCAAATTTTGAGTGCAGGGATAATCTATCTGATTTCGGATAGTAAATGGGTAAGTCCAGTCCATGTTGTACCAAAGAAAGGAGGGATAACGGTTGTCCAAAATGAAAATAATGAACTTATCCCCACTAGGACCGTAACCGGATGGCGAATGTGCATTGATTATAGGAAACTTAACTCAGCCACTAGGAAAGATCACTTTCCCCTCCCCTTTATTGATCAAATGCTTGAAAGGTTAGCTAGACATTCTTATTTTTGCTACTTGGATGGTTATTCAGGATTCTTTCAAATTTCCATTCATCCCCATGATCAAGAAAAGACAACATTTACATGTCCATATGGTACATTTGCATATAGATGCATGACCTTTGGGCTTTGTAATGCACCTGCTACATTTCAAAGATGCATGATGGCCATATTTGATGATTGTCTTGAATTGATCATGGAAGTGTTTATGGATGATTTTTCGGTTTATGGAACTTCATTTCAGAATTGTCTTGATAACTTGTCCAAGGTTTTGCAACGTTGTGTAGAGTCTAACCTTGTTTTAAACTGGGAAAAGTGTCATTTCATGGTACAAGAAGGCATAGTACTTGGACATTTAGTTTCACACCGTGGCACTGAAGTTGATAAAGCAAAAATAGAAGTGATAGAAAAATTGCCACCACCAAATTCTGTCCGTGCCGTGAGGAGTTTTCTTGGACATGCTTGGACATGCTGGATTTTACCGACGCTTTATCAAGGACTTCTTAAAGGTTGAAAAACCATTGACGAATCTCCTTAATAAAGACGTCGAATTTGTATTTGATGAGTCTTGTCTAGATGCATTTTGCAGGTTGAAACAAGCTTTAATTTCGGCTCCAATCATGCAACCACCGGATTGGTCACTTCCATTCGAGATCATGTGTGATGCTAGTGACTATGCCATAGGTGCTGTGCTCGGACAAAAAAAGGATGGAAAAATTCATGCCATTTACTATGCCAGCCGGACCTTGGATGATGCTCAAGTCAACTATGCAACCACAGAGAAAGAGCTCTTGGCTGTGGTGTTTGCCATTGAGAAGTTTCGGCAATACTTACTAGGCTCCAAAGTGATTGTGCATACCGACCATGCTGCACTCAAGTATTTGCTGACCAAGAAAGAAACCAAGCCTCACCTACTTAGGTGGATCCTACTTCTTCAAGAGTTCGATCTTGAAATTAATGACAAAAAGGGTACCGAAATTGTAGTAGCCGATCATCTTTCCCGATTGACACAAGAGCAACAAGAGAAAGTCGGGAGCAATGAAGTTCCAATTGATGATTCCTTTCCAGAAGAGAACTTGATTGCAGCAGTCCAAAGAGTCTTCAATAAAATTACACCATGGTTTGCATCATATGCAAATTACTTCGCATGTGGGGCTTTACCACCCAACTTGGACTACAACCGAAAGAAGAAGTTCTTTTCAGACCTGAAGTACTACATATGGGGTGATCCTTTGTTGTTCAAGAGATGTGGAGATGGCATAATTCGAAGATGTGTCCATGATGAAGAATTTTGAGACATCCTTACTTGCTGCCATAATTCATCATACGGAGGACACCATGGAGCTAACAAGACAACAACAAAGGTGTTGCAATCTGGTTTTTATTGGCCAACACTTTTTCGGGATGCCAAGCACTTTGTTGAAGCATGCAATCAATGCCAAAGAACCGGGAATGTTTCTCAAAGAAATGAGATGCCTCAAACCAGTATATTAGAGGTGGAAGTATTTGATGTTTGGGGAATTGATTTTATGGGCCCTTTCCCTTCTTCCTTGAAGAATGAATACATCCTAGTCGGAGTGGACTATGTCTCAAAGTGGGTGGAAGCAATCGCCTCACCAACAAAAATGGCTGATGTGGTGACTAAGTTCTTGAAAAGGAACATATTCACTAGATTTGGAGTCCCAAAAGCCATTATAAGTGATGGGGGTTCCCACTTTTGCAACAAGAAGTTTGCTGGCCTCTTGAAGAAATATGGAGTCACTCATAAGGTGGCAACATCCTACCATCCCCAAACAAGTGGGCAAGTAGAGGTCTCCAACCGACAAATCAAGCAACTCTTGGAGAAGACGGTAGGACAAACTCGCAAGGATTGGGCCTTCAAACTCGATGATGCCCTTTGGGCTTATAGGACAGCCTACAAAACCCCTTTTGGAGCCATTCCCTACCGACTTGTGTATGGAAAAGCATGCCACTTGCCCGTTGAACTTGAGCACAAAGCCTATTGGGCTATCAAGAACATCAATTTAGACATGAAGGCAGCAGGAGAACAACGCTTTTTGCAGCTTAATGAGTTGGAGGAGTTGCGCCTTGCAGCTTATGAGAACTCCCGCATCTACAAGGAGAGAACAAAGAAATGGCAAGACAAACATATTCTGAAGAAAGAGTTCCATCCAGGAGATAAAGTGCTTCTCTTCAATTCTAGAATGAAGCTCTTTCCCGGAAAATTTCGATCCAGGTGGTCCGGACCATTCACCGTGATTCGGAGCTTTCCCCATGGAGCTGTGGAGATCACCAACGGAGAATCAGAGCCATTCAAAGTCAATGGACAACGCCTCAAGCTGTTCAAAACGGATGACAGAATTGGTGACCAAGTGATTTTGTCACTAGCAAATCCGCCTATGTCTTAACAAGCCTCATGTCCAGCTAAAAGACGTTAAAGAAGCGCTATTCGGGAGGCAACCCGAGGAAAGAGAAGGAAAGAAGATCAAGTGGCCGAAACCAAGGAGCATGATGACTTCACGTCAAATAGAGAAGCATTCCTAAACTCAAACTTTTAAATTTATATATTCAATGCTTCAGAACATAATTTGATAAGCTAGTTGTTATGCATCTTGTCATTCACCTTATCATTCTATTCTTTCTCATTACATTTTGAATTTTTCTTTCTATTCAGAATGCATTTCAATTGATTGAGGAAAAGATTGCATTTGTTGTTTTGCTTTTTGTTTTATTTTTCCATTCACGCCTTTATTCTTCTTGATCAAGTATGAAACAATAGGACCTTGTTGATTGGATTGAATTTGTTCCTTGTATGGCTTATAAAGAGACATTGTGATAAAAGTTTTCAAGTCACCTAGCTCATAAGGGTTTGATAAAAGACAAGTTTGGATTTCTAAACAAGATCACTAGGAAGATGTCCTAAGGATTTGGTTTGCTCTTAGCTTTTTAAAAAATTAATTGAGGTGTTTCAATTGCATTTAATTGCACAGTCCTAGAACACATCCATCGTTTCTACTAAGGCGAAATTTAGACACAACCTTGATTTGAGAAATGAGTTAGGCATTCCTTGAATTTCACCACATATAAACCTTGGCCAACCCATGATCACATTATCCCTAGTTCACCACTTTGAGCCTAGTATGATGGTCAAATCTTTTCTTCTATACCCACATCAACCACCTTTCACCCCTTAGTAGCCAATTAAGTGACCATCATGTGCCTGATCAGCATAATTTTCCTTGATTTATCCTACCCTTTTATCTATTAAGTTGATGATGTCTAACCTCCTATCACAAGTATTCCTCTTTGAAAGGAAATTGACTGAACTTGTTGCAAGGAGGAGAACAAAAATTGCAGTCATGCACTTAAGCCCACCAACATATGGGGGTCTTTTGCATTTCTTCACTACATTGTGGTCATCGCTGTACTTCATCAAAATCAAACAAATGCAGGCGTATGATCGCTATTGAAAAAAAAAAAGACAACATCACAGTCAGTATGAAGCAAAAGGAAACTCAAATTTAGGAGGAAATTTGATCCACAACTTCAACAGATAATGATCTTAAGCTCAAGAATTGTGTCCATTAGTGGAAGTGGAAACCTTGGATGTGCATATGGGATGTTCAAACACCTCTTATTGATCAAGAGCATACCAAAGAAGGACTGACTAGTATAATCCTGTGCGGAAATTTGATCTTCGACATCTTTGTTAAACTTAGCTGAGTAAAGTGCCTTGATTTACTTTTGATTTACATGTCCCTATTTAGTCTACGGAACAAGTTAATTATAAGCAAGTCACATTGGATCAGAGTTGAGAAAAGAAATCAGTGCATATCATTGTCACCATGGTTATAATTTGTTTTGCTTGGGGACAAGCAAGAGTTTAGGTGTGGGGGTATTTGATATGCACATATTTCACATAGTAATAAAGGCATGAAAACTTCTTTATTATGATGATTTCGAATAAAAATCATACATTCTACCTATCTTTCTCTGTTTGATTGTTGAATAAATTTCTTGAACTAACAATTATGTTTTCAGGTGTAAAAACGTCCCGCATCGCAACCGAAAACGATCAATTTCGGCCAAAGCTGGAAACCGGGCAGAAACTTGAGCACAGTTCACTTTTTTGCCGATTTCAGAAGCCTCAAAAGCTCAATTGACGTGAAACCAGTTGGAGATGAAAGTAGACATCTTGAGATTTCCAGTGATATAAAGTTCATAATTTTTGGCCTAGTGGATTAGGAGCAGTAATTAATTCAGTTCAGTCCAGACTTGCAGGAATCCTGCACTCGCCACCGACCTAGTCTCGGTATTTTCATCATAACTCCTACTACACAATTCCAATTCGGGAGTTCTTTATATAGACAGAAAGATAAAAGAATTATATACAACTTCTTAGAACATCCCAAAGTCCAAGTCGGCCGTCTAAATGTCGAAAATATGCTTGCAAGTCTCGGTCATGAGTTGTTAACAATGTGACCCCTTCTAGAAGAGCATCATGGCAGCCATTAGCACATGCTTATTGGATAATCTAAGTGGACAGCCTGGAAGGCATTCAAAGAGAATAAAACAGCCTGGAAACCAACATAATTTCCTGGAAAGAAAGCTCAACCATCAGCACATGCAAAAGAGAAGGAATATTCATGCTAAGCTGGAAAAGCAAGTGGCAACCCATACCTTGCAACCACTCCACCAGCAAATGCTTTCAACATTGAGGCCCATTCCAGCACGATTTTGGTGGCTAAAGGACACTAAAATATGTCATCTCCAAGCTGTCCAACTAGTGAAGAAGCACTATAAAAGGGTGAGAGCCGAAGGGGGAAAGGAAGCAACACAAACATACACCTTTGAAACCAAAAATTCTGTCAAGTTGTTCCTTTCATTTTCTTTTGAGATTGTTGTGAGAAAACGATGTCTTTCCCATTTTCATTTGTTGTTTCAAGTTCATTCATGAACTAATCTTTCATTCTAGATCATAGGGATGTAGCCTACCCTAAATTTGCTATGGTTTGATGTACCATTTGCTACAATCCATTCACAAAGTAATTTTGATTGATTGTTGTGAGCTTATTTCTTGCTTTAAGGAAGTCGCCAGCTATATTGCAACTTCTAGGTAATAGGTGAAGTACCGAGAGGAGAAGTCCATTATCCAAAAATCATCAATCATCTTTAATCTAAATGCTTAGAGGGTTTAGGTTATCGTGGAATCAGTAGCAACAACAAGCTTCATTGCTCCTAGAGGTAATCTAATTGACGAAAGTGATTAGGTGACTCTTTGAGACGAGACTAGACTAGCGAGAGCGGATAGTTTCATTATAGGTTGCTACCCATCAAAATTCATGTGTTTGGATGCAGCTTTCAATAGTACATTGATCCATGGCAAAGGAAGGGCGGTGAATTCCCGAATGATCTAGGCCTTTTTATCATTGCTACTTTGTTTATCATTTTCATTGTCATTTCTACTTTCTCTTCTATTTACATTCAATTCGCCATTTGCTCTCTTATCAATCTTCAATCCCGATATTGTTTCTCTTCATTTATTTTCTTTGCCATTAGATTGAATCGACTGATATCTTGCCTAGTCTCTGTGGATACGACCTTGAGTACCACGACGATTTTGTGCACTTGCAGGATTGACCAGATCACTGCTGCAAATCAGGAGAAAGTGGACGAGGTTTAAGACCTACAATTCCATGAAAATGAAGTTTTGCATCAGAAACAATATCTGCAATAATACTATTAGGAGATCTAAAGCAATCAGTGAAATGACGTCGATTTCTTTCCCGCCAGAGGTGATAAATGCAAGCAGACCATACAAACGCGCAGGAGCATTGATTTGATGTTTTTTTTTTCTACAAATGGCACTTGGCCCATTGAAATTCAACATTCCAGGCACCAACCGGTCTAGACACAGAGCAATATGAGCAGCTTGGACCATATAGCACCAGAGAAAGGACAAGCAAAAAACAGATAATCCCGGCTTTTATCACTATGGGAACAAGAAAGACAAGCAGCATGAGAGATGACACCCCATCATTGAAGTCGAGTGCGAGTGGTCAATTTGTCAAGTATGGTAGGCCAAGATATAAAACTATGCTTGGGGATAGAACCCGAGGACCATAGATGCTTAAACCATTCAACACGAGCATGTTTAAGCCGAATATTCTCCAAAGCACTTTTCACAGTAAAATTACCTGAGGGAGAGAGGTTCCAGTGAACCGCATCAGGTTGAGGGGAAGGCTGGATATAAGAAGCTTCATCTTGAAGTTGAGCTATGAGAGGCACCCGTGTATTAGACCAACTCCAAGCATCATTTGAGATAAGACAGCTCACAGTAGCATGAAGTGGTGTCTTGGAGCTAACAATTAGAGAAGGAGTGATGGTAGAGGATAAGAATCCTTTTTGTAACCAAGAATCCCACCAGAAAAATGTGGTCTGACCATTGCCAATAACATGGGAAAATGCAGAGGAAAACTTGCTACGAAGTTTAAGTATTTTGCGAAAACTCCAAGAACAGTTAGCCGGGATTGATAAGCTCCAAATGCTGCGATTTTTGATACAGTAGATATGAGTCCATGCAACCCAGAGAGAGTCAGCTCTGAGCAAGAGATGCCACAAATTCCGAGCGACAGAAGCAATGTTCCATTCCTTAAGCTTTTTAACACCTAGTCTGCCTTCTTGCCTAGGTAATGATAAGTCGGCCCAAGAAACTTTGGCCGTGCGAGCATTGGAGTTAGAATACCCCGATGATACTACTAATGTGGAATACCAAGTGCGAAGGTTTTCCATTTTTCTTGTTGTCTAGTGGTACTTTCAGGACATTTAGAAAGAACGAAGAAGTAAGGAAATGAGACGACTCTTTCTTGAACTATATCATAAACAGATCTTCCCCTCCACACCAATCACGAGTTTTTCTTCATTCCTTTTGTATATCGTCGTAGCACTACATAAATGGAAAAAACGAGCACCGTAGAAATACATCCCACTCGGCCAAAGAAAGATGATAGAAAGTTGGCCAAAATGAGGATAAAATCGTGAATGCGGCTCCGAAAACAAGAAGCTTAAATTATAGCAAGAGCAACTTCAACTGCCGTACCTATGCACCGGTCTTTAGAAGCTTCAGGTGTTAGTGTAATATGCCCAAAAGCCAATCAATGGATGATTGCTTGTAGTCCTGTATACACATTAAGGTTATTCCAATAAATATCGTTTATGAGATAAACGCTTGCACATATTTATAACCCTAGAATATTTTATATTCTTAAATGTCCCTAGTCGATTATTATTATGGATGGGTTGTAATAATAAATTAAGACTAGTGTATGTTGAGAATTTATATGTGATATGAATTCTACATACGGGTACAAGTTAGAGAAGTTGTGGACTGGACCGACCCACATAAGAACGCTACATGAAACGTTATATGGTTGTCGATAGCAGTTCTTATATGTATTGTCCTTAGACTTGAGATCATCATGGTTCCCAACATATTAGTTATATACTTTGATATTATTCCTAGTCATCCGTAACTGGGTGGACTTAAGGGTAATCATTGGGTATATCATAAATGTGTAGTGGGTTTTGTATGATCCAGAGGGGATTCGTCCAACCCATATAATGGGTATATTATCGAATGGTTTCTTGATAGAGTTGAACCGGAAATGCATGGCCATGCTCGGATTATGATATGGTGATATCATTGGTATCCGTTTTACGCGGTTAACTCGAGGATCAAGAAACCAAAATTGAACATATGCGAGATTGACATATTCCATGTCTCGTGTTTAATCTTGATAATGGGACGATTGGACGATGACATGTTTGCGAGGCATATGAATCAGTACCGATCTTGTCGCCGCTCTTTGCTTATAATTGTAAATGAGTTTACAATTATTGCCGGATGTTACAAGTGCCTACAGGGTCACACACTTAGAGCCGTTGATTCGAGCTGGTGGTTGAACCGCGGTTGGACCGTGGTTGAACCAGGTATTTGAGCTTGTGGTTGGACCGTGGTTGGACCAGGGTCGTTTTGGGCTGGTTTGGTTCACTAAATGTCTGATTTATTGAACCATAATCAGCGCATGGTGATGTGTAATCCCATTAAGACATTAGTGGAGACATCATTAGCTAAAAGCTAATCATGTTGGCCACTTTGTCCCTTGCTTTTGTGAGCGGTATTAGACTAAGCATAATCTGATTATGCCTTAGGTCTTCATCACTTTGAGTCTGAAAATTTTCAGAGGATAGAGCTTGAGAGAGTCTTGAGTGTTTTTGAGTTTTCAGACTACACACCTTCTTTGAGAAAGAAGAAAACACCACAAACTCTAGCTTCCGAAACCTACTGCTAGCACATCAGTTCGGGGGTGCTTGGGTTGGTGATCGTGTGACGATTCCAACTAGTTATCACGGTTCATGTGGATACTGTAGAGGAGCGGAATTGCTGTCCGGCTCTTGCTGATTCGGTTCTTCAGTTGAGTGAAAGACCTCAACCGAACCAGGTATGTTTTCTATAACTCTGTTTACTCTGTTTCACATGGATCCTCCTTGAGTACCGGGATTTCCGCTGCGCATTTAGTTGCATTTGATTGTCAAATTGTATGACCCGGTTACTTACATCAGGAATGTTCAATTTCTCATTTCGAGGAAAAGGTGTGGGAGGAAAAGGAATCCCTCCGTCACGGACATGGAAAGAGTACCTTTTTTCTTTTTTTATAAAAGATATATTTGCTCACATTCCAGGCGAAGGTCATAATTTGCAGGAACATTCTATGGTGTTAATAAGAGGGTTATTGGGTAGAGAGTCCTCTACCAGCTATTCTTGCTATTTTAAGAGAAGATCATCATTGTCTGACTTAGGCCTTGATGTCTTTTTTTTTTCAATGCCCGGAATAGGAACTGAGCTCATACCTCTTTGCTTTATGCATTTAAAGGTTCAGTCAATTGATTAATAGAGAAGTGGCGGCGGGTGCTTGGACTCCGTCCTTGGATAAAAAGATTAAAGTTATCCCAATAGTAATAGTCATATTACAGATATCCTAAATCTGCTCTCATCTACTCAAAACATAAAAAAGCTCTTTTCATCATCTTTGTTGATAGTCCCATATTTCGTAACCAGCCCAGCCCATAGTCCATTTCGTATTATCTCCATTTAGGATCCCGTACCTTAGGAGTCCATGGCAGCACACTAATGTTCAATAGCTTTAAGAACACCACTTAGCAAGATGAAAATATTGGTCTAATAGTTCTGAATGCTGAATAGTACAGAAAGTACCAGCTGAAGCTTACCATCAAAAGTGAGAAGCTTAGCACTCCAAGAAGTGATGCGAGCGCATACAAGGTCAGGCTTTTGGCTTCTGGTTTGCATACACTGCCAGTGACACTCTAGTGGAGGCTGCTAGTAACCTATCACAGGAAAAGAAAGCAATCAGATAACAAAACAAGCCTAATCAATCTCAGACACTATGTCTGAACACCCAAATTTGACCCATGAATATTCCTCTAATTTAGATTTTGGGTATGCTCAAACTATAAGATCAATGAGATGATTTGGTCTTTGGCACAGGTACACTTGAAATTTATTTTAGTGGAACGCATATTTTATGAATTCGGCTTTATATGTTTGAAGCTTAGGATTAATGAGATGATTTAATGTTAGGATAAAAATATACTAAATCCTAGTTCATTAAAATATCATCCTATTTTATTTATTTGGACTTTCTTATTTATTTTAACCCGATTATAATAAGAAAAATTATTTTTGGGTTAAGAATGATTGTGAGGGCCTAAGTTAATGAAATGTGGACTTTCCAGAGTTGAACAGCCCATAAACACATTGCTTGCAGACTAATTTTAGCTCTGATTTTCATGGAAAATCAGAGTTAAATCATCTTTTAATGGTAAATGTGTTTTTGGTATGATTTGGACATAAAATGGGAACTTAATGTGTAATCAATCAATTAGGAGATGATTGAGGGAAGTACTAATCAAGAAAAGAGGTGATTCTGGGTTGATTAGGGGTTAATTACGCGGTGGAATCAATTGAGGGATGAATTTAGGGAAACCGGGTGCAAAAAGGAAAGAACGTGGGAAACGTGGGGGTGCCGGGCGGCCATGGGCTGGTGGCCATGGCGGGATGACCGCCGGGCTTGGCGGCCATCCAACCCATGACCGCCGGCCTTGGCGTTCCTGGTGTCCAGAATACCCGACTTTTCCTGATTTTCTCCCCTAATTTAATTCTACACGGTTTTGATCCAGATTTTTAGCTGAGTGTGAGAACCCGACCCAAAATCACTTGGAGGTTCTCACCATTCCCTTGGGCTCTCAAATTCATACTTAACCAAAAAAATAAATCATCTTATTGTAATCGGGATAAAATAAACAAGAAAGCACAAATAAATAAAATAGGATGATATTTTAATGAACTAGGCTTTAGTATATTTTATCCTAAGATTAAATCATCTCATTAATCCTAAGGTTCGAACATATAACTCCCAATTCATAAAATATGCATTCCACTAAAATAAATTCCAAGTGTGCCTTAGCCAAAGACCAAATCATCTCATTAATCTTATGGTTTAAGCCTACCCAAAATCTAAATTAGAGGAATATTCATAGGTCAAATTTGGGTGTTCACAGATGCCCCTCGTTGATGAGTCCTTAGAAACTAAGGACGAAACAACGCAAGAAAAGGAACAATCCAAATTTGAATGAATTGATGTGAGTGGTGTGTGTCATTGATTGGAGCACCCTGTGCTCCACTTCAGGAATCATCTCATCCTGAAGGCTGTGGATTGCCGGAAATCATCTCATCCCGGGGTTTTGAGAATCATCTCTGATGCACATGAAAATATGCATGCTTTTAGGTATAATTTTAGATATATTTGCTCTCATTTTATCATGATTACATGCCTGCTTTGCATTATCTCATCATATTCCCTTGAATTCCATCTCTTACTGTATGATTAGTGATTCTAAGTACATTTCGAAGAATTTTGGTGGATTTTGTCTGAAGAATTCGAAGAAATAGCCTCTGCCACAACATCAGCCTGTTTCAGGATCTGTTTGGGCCTGTCCTTTACTGCAGATTCAATCAAAAGCCAAAAATCCTCCTCCAATCGCAAACTGACCACTAGATTCCACCATCTCAGCCTCGACTCGCATGGCCTCAGTAACACTTTGCCAACCACATGGAGAGCTAGAGTCAATTTCGAGGATGAATCAAGAAAAGTTACAAACAGCCTCAGACACAGGCTCAGCCTGTGCATTTTCCATAAACCAGAAAGGAGCAGAAAGAATATAAAACTCGCGCCACTTGCAGCAGAGCAGAACTGACACCTGCAACCATATCCTGAGCCTATAAGAAGAGTTCCTAAAGATAAGATAGCAGCAATCATATTGCCTAGAGAAAAGTCCACTTAAAGAATCAATATCCTCTCCAAAAGTCTTCTGCCCGCTTGCATCAGCTAGATTCCAACCTATCAACACGCCTCATATGGCGCTACATCCTGACAGGCACGTGGGCAACCAACTTGCTCAACCTCCATTCCTCTAAGCAAGTGGGAAAAGAAAAAGGGACCTGAGCCGTGCCTATAAAAGGAGGAAGGAAGAAGAAGGAAGGTATCGACTGAGTGGGGATTCAAAAACCTGCAGAAACACTAGGACAAGGGCAGAACCCAGAACTACCTAGGGTTTAAGGAGACACGATTCTACTCCCTTTTCTGGGTAGAAATCGTTTCGCCTCTAGCTTCCAATTCGTTCTAAACATTATGTTAACCCTTATCCACATTGTTTTTGTAATTCAGATTAGGAACTAAACAACCCCTCTTAGGTTGAAGGGGTGTAATATGTCCTCTGTTCGACTACAATAAATTGCTCTTTTATGATTCTTAACCTGTCTTCTTGCCTTGGTTGTTATAAACTTCATCCATGCTTGAGTCTTGATCAAACTCATGCATGATTGCAGGCAGTTAGGTGAAGGAACGAGAGGTGAAACCATAGCTGCTAGACCCTCAACAACCAACCCCTAGTTCTTAGCTTTTAACCAAGCCAAGAGCTAATTGAGGAATTAGCCTCAACACTGCCTTTAATCCCCTAGATTTGACCGGTGCGAAAGCACTAAGGATGAGTGAGAATCATGGGAGGCACCTATGACTGAAAACAAGTGGGTGCAGTATAGGTTGAGAGCCCCTGCTTGAAATAACCTTTATAACTAGCCTGTGCCATCGACAGGCCCTGCATGTTACAGCACAGTCTAGGAGATAATATCACTTTAAATCTGATTCTTGATTGAATGCTTAGAAGCCTATCCCAGTTAGTGGTGACTTGGTGAAGGACCGAGA